>QNTS01000347.1:764217-782469 GCA_003317085.1 Hucho hucho
CCTCCCCATCTATGTTGTAACAGTTGCGACTGTTCAGAATGATGATTTGATAAGAGGTAATGGTTAATAAGATGACTGTTTATCAATGAAATAGGTAAAGACCTTATAGAGTTTAATTTGGGAGATGGTAACTCTCTAAAGAACTTCTTCTGTCATGCCCCAAATCCTAATGGGTTAGTTGTTACATGATTAAATAAATCGGGTAACAATTAAACATAGTTCATTGATTAAATAAATAACAGTCATCAGATTAATGAAAGCAAAGTTACGACAAAGATATGAAGGGGGAACATAGATAAATTCAATATATACTATATGTACAAAAGTATGCGGACACCTTTTTAAATTAGTGGATTTGGCTATTTCAGTTTTGAGACTGTTTTGTGTGTGAAAATCTATTATGCTAATACTTTTCTGCCCAGCTAGAGTTGCCAGTCAACTGTAAGTGCTGTTATTGTGAAGTGGAAATGTCTAGGAGCAACAACGGCTCAGCCACAAAGTGGTAGGCCACACAAGTTCACGGAATGGGACCGCTGAGTGCTGAAGCACGTAGCTCGTAAAAATGTCTTCAGTTGCAACACACTCTACCGAGTTCAAAACTGAAAGCAATGTCAGCACTCTTCATCGGGAGATTCATGAAATGGGTTTCCAAGGCCGAGCAGCCGCACACACAAGCCTAAGATCACCATGCGCAATGCCAAGCGTTGGCTGGAGTGGTGTAAATCTTGCTGCCATTGGAGTACTCTGGAGCAGTGGAAATGTGTTCTCTGGAGTGATGAATCACGCTTCACCATCTGGCAGTCTGACGGCCGAATCTGGGTTTGGTGGATGCCAGGAGAACGCTACCTGCCCAGATGCATAGTGCCAACTGTAAAGTTTGGTGGAGGATGAATAATGGTGTGGGACTGTTTTGCATGGTTCGGGCTAGTCCCCTTAGTTCCAGTGAAGGGAAATATTAACGCTACAGCATACAATGACATTCTAGACAATTCTGTGCTTCCAACTTTGTGGCAACAGTTTGGGGAATGCTGTTTCCTGTTTCAGCATGACAATGCCCCCGTGCACAAAGCGAGGTCCATACAGAAATGGTTTGTCGAGATTGGTGTGGAAGAACTTGACTGGCCTGCACAGAGCCCTGACCTCAACCACATCGAACACCTTTGGGATGAATTGTGCCAGGCCTAATCGCCCAACATCAGTGCCCGACCTCACTAATGCTCTTGTGGCTGAATGGAAGCAAGTCCCCGCAGCAATGTTCCAATATCTAGTGGAAAGCATTCCCAGAAGAGTGGAGGCTGTTATAACAGCAAATTGACGCACTTGATGTTTTTTTCCAACATTAGGGCTGTTTACTGAAAAAAGTACATCAGTTGTGTTTTGTTTTCTTGCAAAGATACTAACGAGTATCGCAATACTGGTATCGTCCCAGGGCTCTAGACCATCCTATCCTATAAGCCAATCAAGGCTGTGTATGTAGATATCTTCAAATTTGTTTCCTAACGCCCACACAATCAGACTGAGCATTTCGAGGGTCAAAGGAGGCGTCAGGGAAATAAATTATACAAAATATATTTTGGAGTTATTTTCATAGACATACAGGGATGATTTAAAAATACAAGTAAAAAGATTTCTTAGGGGCTTTAAGCTGTCAAATACTGTATTTCTCTGTCCTTGGGAGAATCTCAATAGATTTTCCTTGATTTGTCACATTCTCTCTCCTCGTCTCCTTCTCAAAACTCATTGGATGAGAAGGTCTTTCCCATCTCACCATATTATCCAATGGGTTTTGAGAAGGAGGCGAGAAGAGAAGATGTGAGGAAAATGCAATTGAGATTCTCCCCGTGTTTCCTCCATTCCTCACCTCTCTCAAAGCACATTGGGGGAGAGGAGTGAAGGTTCCTTCTCTCAGGCAACAATGCACTTTCAAGGAGTGGGAAGGAGAGGAGGAAACAAGGACAGAGGAAGGAAAAATTGGCTGCTAGTTTTCAGACAGATGCACACAATACTTGAAGAGTTCACTAATTATAAGGATTTCATTACTGGTTATTATTATTGTAAATTATTTTGTTGACAGAACCCATTGCATTATATTATTGTATGATATTATATAAACTATTACAACATTTAGAAATACTTTTGCTTATCTTGACACAAACCGGTGGCCTGGCACTTATTACCATTCCCCGTTCAAAGGCACTTCAATCTTTTGTCTTTCCCATTCACCCTCTGAATGGCACACAATCCATGTCTCAATTGTCTCGAGACATAAAAATCCTTCTTTAACCTGTCTCCTCCCCTTCATCTACACTTATTGAAGTGGATTTAACAAGTGACATCAATAAGGGATGATATATTTAAACCAAATTCACCTGGTCAGTCTAGGTGTTAACAATGTTTTTGTTTTGTATTTGAAAAACTATATTTTCTGGTGGTAAAAAGGTTATGTTAGTCCCATTTAAAATCGGTCCCCTTGTCCCCATCGTCTACATACAACAGCAATAGATAATTCGTTGAAATGGAGATGAAAAAATTGAAACAGATATAGAATGCAGAGGTGGCCTTGAAACAAGGTTCAACAGAGATCGAACGCAGAGGTGGCCTTGAAACAAGGTTTATGAACAACACTGCATCTAATTGTAGTCTAAAGTTCTTATGATATGGATAATAATGAGTATGAAGTAATGCCCAAGGCCATCTGAGTGTAAAAACAGAATGGGTGAAGAACATGTTCTGTGCTTGAGATAAAAATAATTCCAGCATGCACTACAATAGACACGGAGCCCTTGCTAGCATCTGAAGTATTAGCATAATAGATTTTCACACACAAAACAGTCTCAAAACTAAATAGAAATACTATTTGAAAATAAAAATGGGTAACCCTTAATTTTAAGAGGTCCTTATTACACTGTAATTTCATTTGTAATTACACTAACAAGTATTGTAGTTCATTGTAGTAATTCATAGTTACACTGTAATAACAGCATGTAGCTGGTGGTAATTGCAGTCTGTAATTACAGGGATGTAACAAATGCTGGTTACTATGCTTGTTACAAATGTTAGAGCTTCTGATAGCATCCCAACGCACCATAATTCAGCCTGCACAAACCAAAAAACAGATTCACAAACGATTCACATAAAAAAATACTTATAAAATAATTGAACGGTGCATTTGACAATAGATACATTACGTTAACCATCAATTAAACATTATTAGACAAATTAATAAAAGTTATGGTTAAGATTGTGTGTAATTTGTGCTTGTCAAATTATAAGCCTTTAAGCTTGGAATATTTTGAGTAAACTACGTTGTGTTGCTCATCTCTGCTGTCCTGCGCCTGATTTTTTGCACCAACTACACCAAGCCTTTTGACACCATTTTAAGTGCATTTATAAACTATTATTCAACCAACTGGTTTGCAGAGAAGTCAGGCGCGGGAGAGCAAAACTGGGTAAACTTAGTAATTTAATAAACAACCCCAAAACGGTTCAAACATGGGAGTACATGGACACAAAAATAGCCCATAACGCACCAGTATACAAAAGTGCACAAGCACTACACAGAAACAATCCCACACAAAGGCATGGGGGGGAACAGAGGGTTATATACAAAACATGTAATTGAGGGAAATGAAACCAGGTGTGGAAAACAGACAAAACAAATGGAAAATGAAAAGTGGATCGGTGATGGCTAGAAGACCGGTGACGTCGACCGCTGAACACCATCTGAACAAGGAGAGGCACCGACATCGGGCGGAAGTCGTGACAGGGACCGACTTCGGCAGAAGTCGTGACAGGGACTGACTTCGGCGGAAGTCGTGACAAATGGTCATAAGACAAATTCCATTCATTCCTATGGAGGACTGCTACTGCTGGGAAGTGACAATATGGCCGACCGGTGGCTTCAAATACTCTCAATGGCCAATACATAGCATCAGCAATCCAGGGTTTACTGTATATATATCATTGGTGTCAACACACTAGGAGTAACATTAGTTCCTTTTCAATGTAGCTAAACACTAGCTAACTTATTAGCACTACTATTGCTAGCTGGATAATACAACAACTAGCTAAGCTTATCAAGCTATATATATATTTTACTTTTATTTTACTTGGCAAATCAGTTAAGAACACATTCTTATTTACAATGGCGGCCTACCAAAAGGCAAAAGGGCTCCTGTGGGAAAAAAAACACATAACAACAAGAGAGACAACACAATACTACATAAAGAGAGACCTAAGACAACAACATAGCAAGGCAGCAACACATGACCGCACAGCATGGTAGCAACACGACATGACAACAACATGGTAGCAACACAACATGGTAGTAGCACAAAACATGGTATAAACATTATCGGGCACAGACAACAGCACAAAGGGCAAGAAGGTCGAGACAACAATACATTATGCAAAGTAGCCACAACTGTCAGTAAGAGTGTCCATGATTGAGTCTTTGAATGAAGAGATACAACTATAGAAATCATGATGATGATAACTATCGGTAATGTAGTGTTTATGATAGATTCTTCTTCACTACCACAGATTCCCACAAGGTCTCAGGCTCTAGGATGGGAAATGAAGACAGAGTCAAACACAGAGTTGGCTATTTAAGTTGTTAATTGTAATATCAAAAAAGGAAAGGGACAATCCCATTTTTCGAAATGAGCTATCTACGTAGGCTACTCACCATACTAGAGGTTACAGATTGAAGTCACCACTCTAATTGTTATTTTTATGTTACTGAGCAGGCCTATATCTTTGTTTAATCTAATTAATAAAATTCTTAATCTAATAATAAAGATCCTTATTGTTTTGTAAGAAATGTAAGGTATTTTTACATGTTACAATAAAGTTGACTAAAGTAGAAGCTTACCTTTTGTTTGTAGGTATTTTCAATTGGTAATGAGTAATAAGTAATTACATAAACTTATAGCTAGTTACACTTCACATTAAATAGCTAAGTCCTGCGGAATAAGTAGCGACAACCTTGTAATTATGCAGATTTAACAAATATGTACTCTGTGGTGTATTACTCTGTGGTGTATGTCTCACTTGGACGGCGCTTTCAGAAGCTGACGATTAGATTGTCAGAATTTGTAACGTACTTTGTAGGTACACCAATAACAAGCAAGTACCCCTCAATATACGTTTTATTAACTGGCTAAATCCGGTGTAACACCTAGTAATTGCATTGTACTTAAGCAGTTATTTCACCTACTCTGTGGTGCACTTGTGGGTTTATCCTTTCACTTGGATGGCAAGGAGATTCAGGTTGTCACAATGGGTAATGTACTTATTTAATTATACATATTTTTTTTTTATAGATATATATATAATCTGGGATAACACCTGTATGGTAGACCCCAGTCAGTGAGATTGACTTATATCTGATCTGTTTTTGTAAACTCAACCAAGTTAACCCAGAATATACACTTTTGGGGGGCAAGTGCTACAGTAGCAACAACATTGAGCAGAGATTTTGAAGAGTGGCATTCATGGGTAGGTAATTAGAGCCTATTGAGCCTCCAACCTTTTTAATCTCTGACACCCAATGCATCTCTCCACAAGAGATTACAACCTTGTGACAGTTATTACTAAATCAGATGCAGCGGAGCCAAATAAACAAAATTGTTGAATTTAGTGGAAACTTGCCCATTTGTAACGAGCATGGTGACAAGAGTTTCTTGTTACACCTCTGTAATTACAGACTGCATTTACCACCAGTTATATGTTGTTATTACAGTGTAACTATGAGTTATTACAATTCACTACAATACTTGTTAAAGTGTAAGTACACATGTAATTACGCTGTTATAACGACCCCTTAAAATGAAATGTTAAAACAACAAAAAACTGATTCTCACATACGTGACCCGTTTCAGGAAACTAGGCGTATGTCGTGAGTCACTACTTCACAGGAAAGCCGTTTGATTGGAAACTTAAAAAAAACGTTCATGTGCCTAATAACAAAGTGTATGCCATCTTAAATACAAAGAAAATTGTCTAATTACGAGCCTAGTTGGTTTAGACAGAAAAAGTCAGCAACCTTCACGCTAGCCATGGTTGGCTAAGATAATTAATGGACTGGACATGCAGAGAGATGAGTTTGGAATGGTCTGCCATATAACACGCTTCTGCCTATTTGAGCTGGTCAATATGTCTAGGTAATCCTGTCTAACTCAGATTTTAAAAAAAATGTAGCATGTAGTAAAACTGCATAAACCTAATGTCAAGTAACTTTCTGGAGGACAGAGTTTTGAAATCAGTGGAATTTGAGTATGATTGCTAAGGAGATGGAGAAAACACCTGTCTCTGGATTACATCTTCAAACTAAGGACAACCATGGCATCTGACAGGAGACACGTCCAACCATGATGTACACGGGTAAGATGGTATTCATTTCAAGTTAAAGTATACTGTTAGCTAGCTAACGTTATGTGTATGATCTTATTCTTCATATCTCCAACATATTTGATTGCCAAGTCATAGCCGAATGTTAGCTAGCTAACATTGAACCTGGTCAGTTAGCTACCTGCAGATTCATGCAGGGTAGTAAAATCATGAGTTGGGATTATGGTTCATTGTTTACCTAGCTAGCTAGCTACATGTCTTAACAAAAGACTCTTGTCTTAGTGAGCCAGAGCGCAGAATAACTGATTAATTTTCGAACGCTCAATACCTGTTGAAAATAGCTGGTGTCAGTAAACGTCGGCAAAAATGAGGAATTAAATTGTTGGCAGGAGCGCAGTTGCAGTCACCAACGCTCTGGATAACATAACAGCCTAACCAGCTCTGCTGGGGCGAGTAATGTTTAGTGAGCTGTTCTCTCTCACTTTAGATGTCTGGAAGTAGCTAGCAAGTTAGCTTGGGTGCTTGACTGTTGTTGTTAGAACGCTCGGATCAACCTTTAAAGAGATGGGTGGGGCTAAAGCTCAAAAGGGTGTGAACGATGTTGAATGGGTGTAGACTAAGAAGGAATCTCCAGTAGGTACCAAAACATTCAAAGACCATTTTCTCAAAAGTGAGTTTACAAGTTTATGAAGTTTCAAAGCAAAATGACTTTTCCATTGTTCCTCAGCAGTAGTGTATGATATATCATTTTGTAGCTCTAAGTCTCCACTTCTATCCAATGTAAAAACTAAATTTCAAATTTTGCTACATAAGACCGATTTGAGCCGGTCGGTCACATATGTAGTGTCGTGTCTTGACTATTAAATTAAATTAATCATGTAACAACTAACTCATTAGCAATCTTGGGGCACCACGGACAAAGTTTGTTTAACGATTTACTGTTTCCCGAATTAACTCTAAAGATATAAATATATCGTTATCATCTTAGTCATCCATTAATTATTATTACCTCATATCTTAGTCTCATGAACGTCTGAACGTCGTAATATCCTATAAATCTGCACGAACCCTATCATAAATGATGAATCAGCGATATACAAATTGGCCTAATTATTTATTTACTAACTAAATAAATAATCACACAGAATTACATAAACACACAAACAGGATAGCTTACAGATTGATTACTACACAATGCAATGAAAAGTCCCTAGTGGACTAAACCTATATGACAGCTTGTTACTCATAATGGTGGATTCAAAAGAGAGGGAAAGGGAGAGACAAAGGAATTCCACTATCGTACAGACAGCTGATAACTATGCTCATGGAAATGTGAGTACTTTGCACATGAACGGCTGCTCATTCGAAATAATTCCAATGTATGTCTTTGCTGTCTCTCTGTTGAAAACACTCGATCCATCTACCGGGAGTAATTTGACAGAAAGTCTCTGGTTGTGTAAGTCTCTGGTTGTCCACCAGAGATCACCATGTCCTATGTAGTTGTAGTAGGTTGGTCTCGGAGTGTCCGTTAGGACAAATCTTCCAGACGTACCAATGTTGGTTAGAATGCATCTTTCAAAGTACCACCCGGTGGTTCTCGTCGAGTTTACTAGACTAAAGTACTTAAACAGCTGCAGACTGAATGTTCCTGTGTAGTCTTCTTCTTCTTCTTCGAGAGAGAGAGTTTCAGAGTTTCTAACCATTTCAACGTGCAGCCACGTTCCACGTTTTTCTGGTCTCATAGAGTCTGACCATTCGTGACGTCCAGTTAAACACTGTCCGCTTGCTTGGTCTGATATGTTCATTCTTTAGGAGTTTTTTATGTACTCTGGAAAAAGGGGACGTTCCATGACGCCAACATAATGTCTGTGCTCACGTGGGTGTGGTCACTGACTGGGTAGAACTTCTATATGAAAAACATTTCTCATTTTAGAAGGCTAACTTCACATTTCATCTAATCTCAAATAGCTTAATATTTAATCCTATAAATTCCACAACATTTGGATGTAAACCTGACAACTATGAAATATACACTTTCAGAGATACAGTTATGTTGTTATAGTGTCCTTAATGAGAACCCAAAACAACTACTGATCTGACATAATTGTTCTGTAAATACCCACTGACCCTTCCAACGGATTACAGAAATATTGTTTCTTCATCCAATCTTGGATGTCACAGGTATTTTTTACATCCATGTCTGCACGGTGGGAGAGAGAGAGTTCCTGCAGGTATTTACGACCGGCGTAAAATGGCCAACTTTACCCCTCTCCCCCTCTGTGGGAGAGAGAGGGCACTGTGGAGCAGACAAACTGTAACCTGATCCTTCAGAGTCATGACAGTAGATACACATATTTTCTACTTTTTATTAGTGTTATCATGACAAATGCCAAACCCCTATGCCAAACCTCTACAGAGTGATATTTCAGTGTGTCTAATTTCTTTAAAGAATGCACAGGGAGTAACCCACAGTGACCCAGAGGCAGTCAGCCCACTCTGAGTAGTTAATAACACGAATGGGTGGGTGTGGTGTGAGTGGCAGTGAGCCATGGAGAAGTAGACACGTCAGTGTGGAGGGTAACAGAGCAGAAGCCATTTTATTAGACCTTTATTGCACCAACTACAGTTTCAGCATCATAGACAGCGCCACTGCCTCCAGCACCATGGACAGCAGCCAGTCCGGCACTTTACAGTTAGGGTCTCTCTCTCTCTCTCTCTCTCTCTGTCTCTGTCACTCTCTCTGCCCATTATTCTCTCTTTATCCTGTTCCCTCTCACACACACACAAGGCAAAGACATCAAGTGATTATATAACAGAAAATGTCTATAGTCATAAGCTGTTCAGAAGGAGAGAAAAATGTTTGATTCCTTTTTCTCTGATTAAACTTTCAAATGGCATAGTTATAGACACTGCTTTGTGAAGTCAACAAGAAATGTGGATCCAATTCCTGTTTCTACCCCGTGCCTGATTAAGATACCGTCCCCAGACTTTCCCAGGGTGTAGATAATGTAACACTTTGTCTCATTCTGCTGTGTTTGGACGGGACTCAAACCCCAGTAGTGACTCACACGGCAAAGCAAACCCGAATACTGCAAGAACCGGGGACCATAAGCAATGCCTAGCCCCAGCCTCAAATGTTTGACTCTGTTTTGTTGGTATCTCTTCTTCCCTAACCAAGAGAGAAAGCTCACTGTGTGTGGTCACACAGGTCAGGCACCTTCTCAAGCAAGCCTAATAATGGGAGTCATTCAGTAGGAAACAAGCTATGTGACACATGGCCAATGCTAAAGTAGATAAACAAGGCACCTGGCTGGCCAGCATGCTGATGTTCTTGGGGTACCTTTGAAAAATAAAACAACAATACAAACTACCTTTGACTTCCCCTGTTACCACCGTTTCTCTGAATAATGTTTTTTTGATTGTTAAAGTCTATATCACTGTTGGCTACTGTCTTTTGGAGAGAGGAAGTGTGTGCGGATTGGTTCTTTACTCCAAAGTGAGATATTTTCTGTATAGCTTGTACTGTTGCATCAGTATCAGACTCCCTGGAAACACAAGTCCTCTGCTATGGCTCCTGACCAGGAAAAGTTTCCTCATTGTTGTAGTTGGTGGTTACCTAGTATATGAGCTAATATACTGTATGAGCCGCTTCCTGTTCCAAAGGTAATCCAACCCTTTGATTCTAGCATATTTAGTTGAAAGGCATCTGTGGTGCAGTGCGTGTTTGTGGCACCATAGGATTAATCTCTACCCATATGAGGAGAATAGGGCGTAAATTATGGATTTAGAATGTTAAGACCATATACACTGAGTGTACAAAACATTAGGAATACCTGCTTTTTCCATGACATAGACTGACCAGGTGAATCCAGGTGTAAGTTATGATCCCTTATTGATGTCACCTGATAAATCCACTTCAATCAGTGTAGATAAAGGGGAGGAGAAAGGTTGAAGAAGGATTCTTAATCCAATGTCTCAATTTAAGCAATGGAGACATGGATTATGTATGTATGCCATTCACAGTGTGAATGAGCAAGATAAAATATTGAAATGTATTTGAACTGGGTATGGTAGTAGGTGCCAGCTGCACCGGTTTGAGTGTGTCAAGAGCTGCAACACTGCTGGGATTTTCATGCTCAATATTTCCCTGTGTGTATCAACAATGGTCCACCACCCAAAGGACATCCAGCAACTAAATATTAGGGAGGTGTTCCTAATGTTCTGTACACTCAGTGTAAGTGTCAATAATAAACGGCCCAGTGGGTCACTATGATCTCAGTGTTCTGTTCCACTTCTGCTGCAATCACCCAAGTGTTACAAATGAGGACCAACTAAGTAACCTTTCTTTAGAACGTTTTTATTCCCTCTAGCAGGTCCTGGTTTCTTTGACACGGCAACGTGTAGAAGCGCTAGCCGCCTGCAGCACGTCATAAATACTGAAACAGAGAATAGGAAGACAGGAAGAGAACATGAGGAGAGCAGGAGGAGAGAAAGATAAAGTATTTTAAAGCAGCAGAGACATGTAGTGGTGATGGAACTAAGGCAGAGGCAGGCAAGCGCAGCATGCCTTCACTTCCATAGTGCGACGCCCCTCTATCTCCCCACACATCACAGTGAGAATAACAACCGTGTTACTCCTCTAAGCGCAGAGAATAAGTAATTATTATGAGTTATTTCACATGAAACATCCCATGCGGTGGGGAATCAGATACAGACTTTTAGCAGACAAAGCCATGAAGGTAGCTATTGGAGTATTGATTTGTTGTGCTGTCAGTGGAATCGTGGAGCCTGCCCTGGGCAAGCTAACAGAAATAACCTCCTGTGTGTCTGTGGAGGAAGGAGGGCACCAAACAGGCACTGTGACGTCCGCTCTGATCCTCCTCTCTCCCCACAAGAGTCAGATTGATGGGCCAGGTGTTGTGTGGCATGGGTGTGGAAGTGGTTCATCAAAGAGTGAGTGTGAGGAAGTGACGAACCCAAAGACAATACTAGCCTAGCATTGCTTCTAGTGTTACTAGCCTAGCATTGCTTCTAGTGTGGTTGACTGGAATCAGGAGGATTTATAATGTAATTATCTTCATTATTATTCCATTCTCTTTATCAGGGAGGCGAAAATCCTTTGAATATTATATGAGGTGTGTACACTCGTTGAGTAGGACTGAATCATCCATGTTGGGATATAAATGTGAGGTTTACTGGTCATAAAAATGTGTGGGGAAGGATTTATCTAATATTACGGCCTCGTATTATGACTTAGTCAATATTACAACTTCTATGTGCGCTTCGAGGCAAGCTACACTGAAGCATGCATGAGAGCACCAGCCATTCACACCAACTGTGTGAGCACGCTCGCCGTAGCCGACGTGGGTAAGACTTTTAAACTGGAAGTGTGGTGCCAGGACAACAACCTCTCCCTCAACGGTACCGGAGTTTATGTCTAAAAGGCTTATGAACAGCTTCTATCCCCAAGCCATAAAACTACTGAACAGTTAGTCAAATGGCACCCCGGACTATTTGCTGCTACTCTCTGTTTATTATCTATGCATAGTCACTTTAACCCTACCTACATGTACATATTACCTCAATTATCTTGACTAACCTGTAACCCCACACATTGACTCGGTACCGGTACCCCCTGTATATAGCCTCGTTATTCTTGTCTTATTATTGCTCTTTTATTAATGACTTTACTTTATTTAGTAAAGACTTTTTCTTCACTCTTATTTTTCTTAAAACTGCGTTGTTTGTTAAGGGCTTGTAAGTGAGCATTTCACCTGTTGTATTCAGCACATGATTGATTTGATTTGTAAAGTTACCTTTAATAGCAGTGTATGTGTGTGTGTGTGTGTTTGCAGCTACGCACATGATTTATACAGATTTACCCAGTTCTAGCCTGTATCGCCATAAGGTTTGGATGTTTTGTGATGCTCACACAATAACTATTCACAGAAAATTGCAACCTTGATGCAGTTTAGCAATGTCAAAAAACACATTTCATTTGGTGAATTTCCATCTAGTATGGAGGGATCTAAGGTCACATTTAAAGGGTGTAGATTAGAAACTGCTTACATGCTTACTCAAATGCAATCTGATATCTGGAAGTCTGCATGTCGCTCCGAGCAATGGTCCGGTGACTTTAATGTAGACTGTTAGCAAATGTATCCACTAAACGCAGTGGACTAAAACTTTTCATGTGTTCTGGGGGCAGATTTAGTCATAATTCCCCTCTTGCTGTTATATTTCATGTTATTTAACTGAATTGAACTTGACTGTAAGGCCAGAGGTAAAAAAACAGCAGCTCTGCCCTTTACTCTTTATGTGTTACCAGACACTAGGTTTATCATATAAATGGAGGATAGCAAAAATCCCTGGTAAACGTTCCGTTCTAATGGTGAGTGTTATTGCGAAGGATTACAAGGCCAGCCTTATCATCAAGAAACAGCACTGTCTCCCACTGCATCTCTCATAGAAATCCATTCTATGATGGAATTATTATTTTTTTCCTGAAGCCTAAGGAAGACTTTTCTTGCCCATGGCCACATTCCTTTGCCTTGGAAATGCAAAAAAACACATAAATTAGGTTGCCAATTAAAGAGCTGGTTTCTCCTTATCCTCTGCACTCAATCACACGTGTGCACGCACACACACATTTTTGTATCGTCCTTTTACACTCGGAAACACACACATTGTGAGAACACAGTAAGACCTAGTAAGACTCGGCCCAATTGAACACTGATAACCACAGAGTTTGAAACCCGGCTGATTACTTTTGTTGGCTTCTGAAATCAGTTAAAATGGTGGTAATTATCCATAAGTGTTAATCACCCTTCAGACATGGTGGGACGTAAAGCGGAGGGGAAGGAGTTGTCATGTAACAACATGTATGCATGTTCCCCATGCATACATTTCCCCACCAAATGTGTTGATGGACTGGCTGGAAAATGGAGAGCAGTGTGCTGTTCATCCCAGATTCATGAATTGTGTGCATTCACTCTGAAGTATATATATTTTTTACATTTGTGTGGGATAAGTGAAAAGTCTACCCTACCGTTCAAAAGTTTGGGGTCACTTAGAAATGTCCTTGTTTTTGAAAGAAAAGCACATTTTTTGTCCATTAAAATTACATCAAATTTATCAAAAATACACTGTAGACATTGTTACAAGTCCTCAACTGGCAGCTTCATTAAATAGTACCCGCAAAACACTAGTCTCAACTTCAACTACTCCGGGATGCTGGCCTTCTAGGCAGAGTTGCAAAGAAAAAGCCATATCTCAGACTGGCCAATAAAAAGAAAAGATTAAGATGGGCAAAAGAACACAGACACTGGACAGAGGAACTCTGCCTAGAAGGCCAGCATCCCGGAGTCGCCTCTTCACTGTTGACGTTGAGACTTGTGTTTTGCGGGTACTATTTAATGAAGCTGCCAGTTGAGGACTGTTTCTCAAACTAGACACTCTAATGTACTTGTCCTCTTGCTCAGTTGTGCACCGGGGCCTCCCACTCCTCTTTCTATTCTGGTTAGAGCCAGTTTGGGCTGTTTTGTGAAGGGAGTAGTACACAGCGTTGTACCAGATCTTCAGTTTCTTGGCAATAACTTGGATGGAATAGCCTTCATTTCTCAGAACAAGAATAGACTGACAAGTTTCAGAAGAAAGTCTTTGTTTCTGGCCATTTTGAGCCTGTAATCGAACCCACAAATGCTGATGCTCCAGATACTCAGCTAGTCTAAAGATGGCAAGTTTTATTGCTTCTTTAATCATAACAACAGTTTTCAGCTGTGCTAACATAATTGCAAAAGGGTTTTCTAATGATCAATTAGCCTTTTAAAATGATAAACTTGGATTAGCTAACACAACGTGCCATTGGAACACAGGAGTGATGGTTGCTGATAATGGGCCTCTGTACGCCTATGTAGATATTCCATTAAACATCAGCCGTTTCCAGCTACAATAGTCATTTACAACACTAACAATGTCTATACTGTATTTCTGATCAATTTTATGTTATTTTAATGGACAGAAAATGTGCTTTTCTTTAAAAAACAAGGACATTTCTAAGTGACCCCAAACGTTTGAACGGTAGTGTATGTGTTGACGTCTATGTGTGCCCGGTCAAAAACCAAGGCTGACGAAATCACAGTAAATGGATATTGATAGTGTTGTGTTCATGTCTGTTATTGTTTGTTTGGCTGATGTGGAGAGTGGACCTCACATTGATTGCTACTCATTCATCAATGCAGTTTGAACAACAGAAATGCCAGTGGCGGTGTAAAAGGCACATGCCATTAACTCCACACTAACAAGGGAGAAAGGACAAGGCCTCACTTTATATATCTGTAGAGAATGTTGGCTGTGTGGTATTTTCCATAAATATAGTCAGTTTTGGAAAGGGCAACATGATTCAGTATAGTCCTAACATAATGCATAGTTCAGCTGAAATTAATAGTACCTATGAGGCAGTAGTAATGCATGTCTGAAGAGACTTTGGGTAATGAATCAGCAATAAAGTGTAGAAATAGAAATATAGAAATAAACAGCTGTTCTCAAGCTGCATTTTAAAATATAGCCTACGTCAACTATCTTTAGGTTTCAAACAGCTTCTTCGGTTGGTAGCTTCTAAACTTGTAATTCCTTGTTACCAAGTGGATTTCTCAGATGTACTGTATTTTATATAAGTTATATCAGCGCTCAGATTGTGGCTTAGCCGCTGTGAAAGAGCTTCACTTAAAGCGGCCTTGGGGGAGTCAGATACTGCATGCCGCAGTCATTAAGCAAGAGATATGTGGTTGCCCATCAGACATTTACACAGGGGAACTACATAATGGTCCAGGCTACTGGAAATGAACCAACAGGTCAAAGCAGAGCTAAAGAGCACCACCTGTCTGGGTCATCAAGTACTTCTCTGTTTCCTCCAGATTGGTTTATTGTCTTGTTTTACAGCGACACACACACACACACGCACACGCACACACACACACACACACACACACACACAGAGAGAGAGAGAGACACAGACGCATGCACACGCACACAAACACACACACAGAGTCTGGCAAGTGTTCACGTCTAGTCCCAGGGACATTTATAAAAGGATCCTCTCACTGCCACTGGGCCATGACTAAGCATTAATCTAGCCCATGCACTGTGCCATACCAGGCCTCTCTCTTTTAAGGGCTTTAGTCACTGTAAAATCCCCTTAAATAGTCAGTGCCTCAGAAAGAGACTGAGGAGATGCATGGTTGGCCATAGCACTACCCACTAGGGGACCATTACATATTTCTCCTTCACATAACAATGTGACTACGTGACACCACATTTTTATTTCAAAAACACAATTTCCTCACAACATAACATTTGATCTCTTATCTAAATATTAATATAGCCATTGTTTTAATGTCAACCCTCTCTCTGCCTTGAGACGGTGACAGCCTGCAATATTGAGGGTTGATATGCAACTGGGGTAAGTGGTTTGCGTTGCATCCAGACAGTTCTAAATCACAGGGTGAGACGGTGCTTTGGAGCACTGCTAAGTCGGTAAACACTCAGCCACGGAGCCTGCTCTCACGCTGACGGCTCTCTAGCACAAACTCCAGTATCTGGCCAGTGTGTCATCATGGCCTCAGGTCACAGGTCAAAAAGCTCATCACCTCAGCATCACTTCGGATTGTTCAGCTCCCTCCAAGGAGATGGGCTAAATTCACTAGCATACTGAGCAGACCTAGTTATTGCAGCTCCTGGACCTAGTTATTGCAGCTCCTGGAGTCCCTTTGTAGACTTCACCTACATTATCCTAGACTGGTAGACATTGAGGTTTGTGCTATTTGAGTGTGTATTGACCTTTAACAAGATTTTGATCACTGCAGTCTTGTGCGTACTGTTTTCTTGCTAACGGAGAGACAGAACGTGACACAATATTAGAGGAAGCAATACTGATAAATGAATATGTTGTGATGTTTTCCTATTTAAATTCAATGAATCATCGGCACAATCCTGTGTTAATTCTTGGGGATTGCTGGGGCGCTAGCGCCCCACTCCCGACACTACCCGGTGAAATGTGAGGCGCCAAATTCAAAATCCAAAAGTTGAATTATTAAACATCCACCAATATACAAGTGTTCCATACTCATCAAAAGCTCTGTTTCTTGGCAATATCACAGCGTTGTCAGATTTCAAAAAAGGCTTTACGGCGAAAGCACAACATTTGATTGTTTGAGGGTAGCACCTCAAATACTTTTCAAATAGCCATGAATTCATTAGCCAGCTTGGCACACGCATAACACATTTCACAGCAAAAACAAATCAATTACCTGTTGAAGAACTTCTGCTGAGGTCTTCCTAAGTGTCCAACGAAGACAATCCATGGTTCTTTTGTTAGAAAAAGTAATGTATTTTATCCATAAATCTCCATTTGGTTTGCGCGTTATAATCAGAAACTACAGCGTCCACTACTCCATTGAAACGTGACTAGAACTTGTTCATCTTATACCTATAAACTTGTCCAAGAACAATCAAACATAGTTTTAAATGTATCCTTAGGAACACTTTTACGTATATTTACTATAATAAATCAACCGGAATATAAACTGAGCTCTAAAGACGGTAAAAAACACAGTGCGCGCTTCCCGAGAGCGCGCATCCACTCCTATAGAGTTCCAAAGAGGCACTTCCTTATTTCCTCTTCTTCTCTGCTCTAAAGCATCTATACAGAATCAAAACACTGTCTCGAGACTGTTGACATCCAGAGGAAGCGATCGGTACTGCATTCATATGCCCTTTTATGGGCATTTTCATGAGGGAGGGGTTCCAAATGAGGCACTCTGTGAAAACCACTTTCTCCAGGACAGAAATCCCTCTGGGTTTTGCCTGCCATATCCGTTCTGTTTTACTCACAGACAAATGGTTAACAGTTTTGGAAAATTCAGAGTGTTTCCTATCCAATGGTACCAAATATGTGCATATCCTATTTTCTGGGCCTGAATGGGAGGCATTTTACTTTGGGCACGCCAGGCTCTCCAAAACGGTCACCTCGTGTGCTCATCCCTAAGAAGTTAATGCCCAGTGCTGATCCAAGAACTCACCTTCCTAGACCCAGTCAATATTTGTTCAACAGTATTGCAGAATGACCTGGAAAAAAGCTTCAAAAAATCTATAGTTGTAACCTAAATTTCAGCACGTATCAGGCCTGCATGCCTATTTTCATTATGTAAGTTGTTATTGTCCAAGGCCTGTTCAATTGTATTAGCTTGGCTCTACAGACAAACGTGCTCATTTTGTGTAGGCGCTATATTGTGGTATGAGAGGACAGAAATTATAAGAATTTGTCAGGTGAAAGGTCTCGAGCTTGTGAACGTTTTCTCAGTAAGGTAGACATTTGGTTTTCTATTGAAACAGTATGAAGGCTGTCATGGATCCCTCCGGAACTGTCATTGCCCACACCTGGCCCCAATTACCAATGATTAGTGTTTGTATATATGTGCCCTTTGGTTCTCCATTGGGCTGTCGATTGTTGTACTATGTTCGTTGGTGCATGTGAGTACCTGTGCTGTGTGTTTTGGCTTTCGTGCCATTGTGGATTGCGCAGATGATTCCAGGTCTCGTCCCGTGGTTTAATCACTGTGCGCGTGTGTATTTATTCAAGGTACTCCTTGCTCTTTTTGTTTTGGGTTTCAACCCTATGTTTTTGTATACGTGTTGGTCTCGTCTTCATCCTCGTGCCTATACACGGCACGCCGTAATATGGGCATAATAAAAACCCATATTACTCATTCCTGCGCCTGTCTCCCGACCCTTTGTTTCAACGTGACAAAGGCCTGTGTTCATGTTAGCAGTATTTATGCTGAAAGGGTACTTTAGTGAACTCTTTGAATCAAGTGATTGGCATAACAAGGGGGGGGGGGGGGG
>QNTS01000347.1:782690-843178 GCA_003317085.1 Hucho hucho
GGGGGGTGTCTGTGTTTGAGCTATGCACTGACTGTCTGAAGCCACTTGAAATATGTCTGCATCCTTGGCATTCAATAATCAATGTGCCAAGGCAATGTAGTGTGAAAACGATTTCACCATTACAGTAACAAGTGCCTACTTCGTTGAATACACGGACAATAGAAGAAACTCTATTGTCCAAATAATACAGACATTTCCCTTTAGCTTCAAACAGTGACATTAACAGCATTCTGCTGCCACACCTACAAAACGCTGAATGGCCTACATGGCACATAAGACCATTACATAAATATATGACATTATAACTATATTCCAAAATGTATTTGTTGTTATTTGTTATTGGCATTCCATATCACCTCTGTGACGATGGATTGTCAATTTCAGGGAACAGAGGATGAGAATGGTTATTGTCAATTGTACAAAGAAACTCCCTTGCCATTTAGAAAATAAAAAAGGCCCAATATACTTACTTTAAAGGTGGACAGGCACATTCTGAGCTATTTCAATGTCCTTTTTGTCCTACCCTTATGATAGAGGAGAGACGCTTCTCTGTTCCTGAAAGACTATCCTCAAAATAAACCAAATCGCAATATATATCAAGGGAACACTTCTGGGTCCGTAAAATGAGTCTAAAAGCTAAAGCTAGTACTGAAAATAAGGGATGGGCACGTTACAGTGTCACTGGACCAAAACACTGTCAGGAGATTGAGGAAGTCGGGTTATAGTCATTGAATTATTTAGTCAAATGGATTATCTTGGTTTTAGAACCAAAAATTCTGGAGAGTTGCCATGAAACGTTCCAAGCTGTACTTGGCTATCATGACTCTGTAGATCTTAGGAGAGAAAACAAACATAAGAGATCATGTATGCTGATTGAATCAAAAATACTTATCCAAGATACATATATCAGATCACTGTCCAATTTAGATTTGATGGAGTTGTAAAACAATTCCTGTCCCCATAAAACTATATAATTGCCAATAAAATGATCTCTTGTGGAGAAGCAGGGAACTGGTAGAAGGGTAGGAGACGTCATACTTGACATTTTATTAGTTAAGCCGCAATGTGCTTAATTCGTTCTCTGCTCATTACTGTCAATCAACTATTATGTAGTAGACCTGCAGAACATTGCATTGCACAACAGCTCTCCTTGTCAATGTCGATCTTTATGAGATTAAAACTAACATGGAATCTCTCTTTAATGACTGAATGGCACTGAAGTAAGTAAAATATAATCTGTACAAGCATATGATTGACACAGAGATGTAACACAGGGAAAATGCATGATCTTAAAAGCCTCAGTGACGTCATATTGTCATGCAGGCCGGCTCCATAGATGTACACTATGCTGGCCATTCATCTGTGATGTATGTTGAGGGGCTTTGAACTCAGCCAGTGATGAAATAGGCAAAATAGATCTAATTAAATAGCAGCATCATTGTAGCGAGCCATGTGTTGCAACAATGATAAGGCTGGTCAAGCTACAGGCCACCCTTAGCCACCTGGATATCAGATGTCACATAAAAACTATAGTTTTTTTACCTCCAACCAATAGCACTAAAATACACAGAAGTGGAAAATCTTAAAAGAAGCTGCGAGAAAGTGATGCGAACACCAATGAATCACATACAAATGTTGCCTTGGAAATTGATTAGTTAGAACGAATCATTTATTTAGAATCAAGATCATGAAGTTTAGTATGTTCAGAACGATTTTATGTTGGCGACAAGGTACTCAGTTTGCTGTAGAGGTCTCGTTTGTACATATATCTTTCTATGGGGTCTCTTTTATAAATCTGTCCTTGGAGGTGAAGTTCTATCTAGAGCTCAGAACCCATAATTTGAATACATTCTCAGAGAGAAATCTTTGGAAAACTTTCTGTGAAGTCATACAACTTATCACTGACCTCCGCCGATCCACGTTTTTGTTGTTGTTTAGGTAGACACCTGGAATGTATTTCAATTAACAGGTGTGCCTTGTTAAAAGTTAATTTGTGGAATTCCTTTCCTTCTTAATGAGCCAATCAGTTGTGTTGTGACAAGGTAGAGGTGGTATACATCCCTAATGGTAAAAAACCAAGGCCATATTATGGCAAGAACAGCTCAAATAAGCAGAGAAACGACAGTCAATCATTACTTGACGTTGGGAGTCATTGCGCGCCGACTCAGTACCGCCTGAGGGGCCGCATGGCAGTGCCATCAATCAGACCATGATCAATCATAGAGCCTGGCCTCCAGAGAGAGAGAGAGAGAAAGAGCTGAGGATCCACTTCTATTGGTGGTCACCAGACAGGGAAGCTCCTCCAGAGAGCCAGGGGATGGAGGCTCGTGCCACGGATCACAGCCCACTGCCGGTGGAGGGGGGGTGGGGACGGGGAGGCACAGTGGAGTTGAACACTCCAGGTGACAGAGGGAAATAGTTGAGGATGAATTTGACACAATTTGCACTCCCCACTCTATTGGGCGAGTGTGTTAGAACGACTAAAATATTGCCACCATCAATAGGTCAAGTGGTTAGAATAGCAAATACATATGTATAGAGATGGAGATGGCAAGCCCTGTGCAGCATAGTGGTGGTGTGTGACAACATGGGGTAGTTAGCATGCCATCCCCATTTTAGCTTTTATTCATCAAAAAGCTAGTGCTGCCCAGCAAACAAGATCATAACCGGTGCTATAGAAAAAAAACTGATTCAAACAGTCTTGTAATTTCATTTGCCAATAAGCTATTCCCTGGCTGTATAATTACCCTGATTTATATTTTGATGAGACTTGCCAGAAAAACAGATTACCAAGATGATCATTAGACCCATAATTACAGACAGATATATATGCACCATAAACAAATATGACAAGCACGTCTCACCTATTAGGGACTCAATACAACATTCCATCATTGTAGGCTAATCCAGTGATTTTACCCTCTTCAGTCAAAGCCATGGAAAACATTATACTATTTTCATCATTAGGGGCATGCAATTTCTAATGTATGTCATGTTTTGGTTTATAATCATATTATGATATCCACAAATATTATGATATACAATACCAGTCAAAAGTTGAGACACACCTACTCATTCAAAGGTTTTTCATTATTTGTGCTATTTTCAAAATTGTAGAATTATAGTGAAGGTATCAAAAAAATGAAATAACACATATTGGATCATGTAGTAACCAAAAAGGTGTTAAACAAATCAAAATATGTTTTATATTTTAGATTCTACAAAGTAGCCACCCTTTGCCTTGATGACAGCTTGGTATTCTCTCAACCAGCTTCAGCTGGAATGCTTTTCCAACAGTCTTGGAGGAGTTCCCACATATGCTGAGCACTTGTTGGCTGCTTTTCCTTCACTCTGTGGTCAAACTCATCCCAGATCATCTCAATTTGGTTGAGGTCGGCTGATTAGGCCAGGTCATCTGATGCAGCACTCTATCACTCTCTTTCTTGGTCAAACAGCCTGGAGGTGTGATGGGTCATTGTCCTGTTGTAAAACAAATGATAGTCCCACTAAGCGCAACCAGATGGGATGGCATATCGCTGCAGAATGCTGTGGTAGCCATGCTGGTTAACTTCTTAGGGAGCGGCTGCCGAGGAGACGGTTTTGGAGAGTCTGGCGTGCCCAAAGTAAAATGCCTGCCATTCAGGCGCAGAAAATAGGATATGCACATAATTAGCACTATTGGATAGGAAACACTCTGAAGTTTCTAAAAGTGTTAAAATAATGTATGTGAGTATAACAGAAGTGATATAGCAGGTGAAAACCAGAGAAAAATCCATACGGATTTGCAGTTTTTTTTGTAAATGACCTTTTTCTCCATTGTGCCTATTCATTTTTCTGTTATGTAGGACTGAGACTGCAGTACCTATGGCTTCCACAGGATGTCAACAGTCTTTAGACAAGGTTTCAAAATAATAGGGCTAAAGGGAACCGTATAGAAGAAGATTTACTGAAGGAAGTGGAAATGAGAAATACTTTTTCCGTTCACGAGAACGAGAGCGCGCCTCACTTTATTTTCCTTTCTTATCAGTCAGGCTACAATCCGGTTGAAATATTATAGTAAATATACATAAAATGATACCTAAGGAAACATTAAAAATTATGTTTGATTTGTTTGGAGAAATATGATAGGTATAATTTCAACGCGTTCTCTTCACGGTTCTATGGGCGACTCGACGGTGGAACACATTTATGAACATAACGCGCCAACCAAACTGAGATTCATGGATATAATAAATGACTTTTTCTAACAAAAGAAGCATGGATTGTCTTCGTTGGACACTTGGGAAGTCCTCAGCAGAAGTTCATCAAAGGTAAGCGATTTTATATTAGCGACTTTATGCGTTTTGTGAGACCCGCGTTGGTTATGGATTTATGCTAGTGCATATAATATGAGAGGGGCTATCCTCAAACAATCAAATGTTGTGCTTTCACTGTAAAGCCTTTTTGAAATCTGACAACGCTGTGATATTGCCAAGAATCAGAGCTTTTGATGACTATGCAACACTTGTATATTGATGAATGTTTAATAATTCAACTTTTGGATTTTGAATTTGGCGCCTTACATTTCACCGGGTAGTGTCGGGAGTGGGGCGCCCCACTGCTCTCTAAGTAGTTAAGGGTGCCTTGAATTCTAAATGAATCACCAACATTGTCACCAGCAAAGCACCACCACACCTCCTCCTCCATGCTTCATGCTGGGAACCACACATGTGGAGATCACCTACTCTGTGTCTCACAAAAACACGGTGGTTGGAATCAAAAATCTCTAATTTGGGCTCATCAGATCAAAGGACAGATTTCCATTGCTCGTGTTTCTGGCCAAAGAAAGTCTCTTCTTCATATTGGTGTCGTTTAGTAGTTTCTTTGCAGCAATTCAACCATGAAGGCCTGATTCACGCACTCTCCTCTGAACAGTTGATGTTGAGATGTGTCTGTTACTTGAACTCTGTGAAGCATTTATTTGGGCTGGTGACTCTAATGAACTTATCCTATGCAGCAGAGGTACAGTTGAAGTCGGAAGATTACATACACCAAGTTTACATACACAGCCAAATAAATTTAAACTCAGAGTTTCACAATTCCGGACATTTAATCCTAGTAAAAATTCCCTTCCTCAGGTCAGTTAGGATCACCACTTTCATTTTAAGAATGTGAAATGTCAGAATAATAGTAGAGAGAATGATTTATTTCAGCTTTTATTTCTTTCATCACATTCCCAGTGGGTCAGAAGTTTACATACACTCAGTTAGTATTTGGTAGCATTGCCTTTAAGTTGGTTAACTTGGGTCAAACATTTCGGGTAGCTTTCCACAAGCTTCCCACAATAAGTTGGGTGAATTGTGGCCCATTCCTCCTGACAGAGCTGGAGTAACTGAGTCAGGTTTGTAGGCCTCCTTGCTCGCACACGCTTTTTCAGTTCTGCCCACACAATTTCTATAGGATTGAGGTCAGGGCTTCGTGATGGCCACTCCAATACCTTGACTTTGTTGTCCTTAAGACATTTTGCCACAACTTTGGAAGTATGCTTGGGGTCATTGTCCATTTGGAAGACCCATTTGCAACCAAGCTTTAACTTCCTGACTGATGTCTTGAGATGTTGCTAAAATATATCCACATAAGTTTCCTACGTCATGATGCCATCTATTTTGTGAAGTGCACCAGTCCCTCCTGCAGCAAACAAGATCATAACCGGTGCTATAGAAAAAAAACTGATTCAAACAGGATGGTGTTCTTCGGCTTGCAAGCCTCCCCCTTTTTTCCTTCAAACATAACAATGGTTATTATGGCCAAACAGTTCTATTTTTGTTTCATCAGACCAGAGGACATTTCTCCAAAAAGTATGATCTTTGTCCCCATGTGCAGTTGCAAACCGTAGTCTGGCTTTTCTTTGGCGGTTTTGGAGCAGTGGCTTCTTCCTTGCTGAGCGGCCTTTCAGGTTATGTCAATATAGGACTCGTTTTACTGTGGAAATAGATACTTTTGTACCTGTATCCTCCAGCATCTTCACAAGGTCCTTTGCTGTTGTTCTGGGATTGATTTTCGCACCAAAGTACGGTCATCTCTAGGAGACAGAGCGCATCTCCTTCCTGAGCGGTATGACAGCTGCCTGGTCCCATGGTGTTTATACTTGCGTACTATTGTTAGTACAGATGAACGTGGTACCTTCAAGAATTTGGAAATTGCTCCCAAGGATGAACCAGACTTGTGGAGGTCTACAATTTTTTTCTGAGGTCTTGGCTGATTTCTTTTGATTTTCCCATGATGTACAGCAAAGAAGCACTGAGTTTGAAGGTAGGCCTTGAAGTACATCCACAGGTACACCTCCAATTGACTCAAATGATGTCAATTAGCCTATCAGAAGCTTCTAAAGCCATGTCATCATTGTCTGTAATTTTCCAAGCTGTTTAACTTCTTAAGGAGCAGCAAGGTGCGCTGGGGCGCTAGCGCCCCACTCCCGACACTACCAGGTGAAATGCAAGGCGCCAAATTCAAAATCCAAAAGTTGAATTATTAAACATGCATCAATATACAAGTGTTTCGTAGTCATCAAAAGCTCTGCTTCTTGGCAATATCACAGCGTTGTCAGATTTCAAAAAGGCTTTACGGCGAAAGGGTAGCACCTTCACTATTTTTCCATTACCATGAATTCATTAGCCTTCACGGTTCACACAAAACACATTTCACAGCGAAAACAAATCAATTACCTGTTGAAGAACTTCTGCTGAGGGCTTCCCAAGTGTCCAATGAAGACAATCCATGGTTCTTTTGTTAGAAAAAGTAATGTATTATATCCATAAATCTCCGTTTGGTTGGCGCGTTATAATGAGAACATACAGCCTCCAATCGTCCATTGAAACGTGAAGAGAACTCGTTCAACTTATACCTATAAACTTGTCCAAGAACAATCAAACATCATTTTAAATGTATCCTTAGGAACACTTTTCTGTATAAATGGTATAATATTTCAACCGGAATATAAACTGGGCTATAACAAAGGAAAAAAACACAGAGCGTGCCTGGCGGGAGCGCGCGTTTTCTTCTATTGACATCTCTGGGGACACTTCCTGATTCCTCTTCTTCTCTGCTCTAAAAGCATCTAAAAAAATCTGAACACTTTCTCGAGACTGTTGACATCCAGAGGAAGCGATAGGTTTCATAAGGGAGGGGTTCCCAATGAGGCACTCTGTCAAAACCACTTTTTCCAGGACAGAAATTCCTCAGGGTTTCGCCTGCCATATCCGTTCTGTTATACTCACAGACAAAATGTTAACACTTTTAGAAAATTCTGAGTGTTTCCTATCCAATGGTACTAAATATGTGCATATCCTATTTTCTGGGCCTGAATGGGAGGCATTTTACTTTGGGCACGCCAGGGTCTCCAAAATGGTCACCTCGTGCGCTGCTCCCTAAGAAGTTAAAGGCACAGTCAACTTAATGTATGTACATTTCTAACCCACTGGAATTGTGATACAGTGAATTATAAGTGAAATAATCTCTTTGTAAACAATTGTTGGAATAAATGTCATGTTCATTCAATTGAGGTCTATTTTGCTAATGTCTGTTATTTTTGTCTCAATATATTTCATGATGTGTAAGAGCATGTGTACAATGATGTGCCAAATCTTGATTTTGTGCATTATTATACGGTAAGCGTTAGAATAGGCCGCCGTAATATTTGCAGACATATGCAATAATATCTTTCTAGGAGTCAGTATTGTGGAATAATTATAATGTTAAGTGAAGATTTGAATGGAGAAAGCTGATCCGAGAGTAGCACTGCCTTTCTTTTGATCCTATCAGTATCGAGACATGCCTCAACAACACACTTGTTACATCGTCTGCTTGGTGTCTGAGTACGCTTAGACATCACTCGCTAATGCCGAGTCCGGTGTGCATTATAGGGCACTGCCTGCAAACTCCCTCCATCAGTGAGTGTGCAGAGCAACCCCTAAACAAGACTCGTCCCCCTTACAGACTTCAGGCAAGGAGGCTACCCCACAAACCCAACCCTCCTGGGATGAGTTTATAAACTACCCTGGGGTCCTCGAAACAAAGATGAAACACCGGGGGAGGAGGACGGGGGACCATGATACCGATGAGGAAGAAATTCTCTAAATTGTTGAGGGAGAAAAACAATCCCAAGGCTCAAGGCACCCGATGACAGACTCACGCTGGTCGATGTCTGTAAACGGGCATTATGTATATGTGAGTCGTTTCAGGAAACTAGCCGTATGTTGTTCGTCACTACTTCACAGGAGAGCAATTTGAACGTCAACTTTTTTTATTTATTATATTCTTTTTTTTGAAGAAGAAATGCCTTCTGGAACATGTGAACTTTCATGAGCCTTAATAACAAACAAACTTGCATGCCATCTGTAAATATGAATAAAATTGTTAAATTACGGGCCTAGTTTGTTTAGTCACAGAAAAAGCCAGCAACCTTCCCGCTAGCCATGATTGGCTGAGATAATGAGTGGGCTGGACATGCTGTTCAGATTAGTCTGTCATGTAGCACGCTTGTGTCTTTAATATGAGCTGGTCAGTATGTATAGGTAATCCTTTCTAACTCAGATTTGTTGAAAGATATCACGTAGTAAAACTGTATAAGCGTTGCTCTCCACTTTCTGGTGGACCAAGTTTTGAAATGAGTGGAATTAGAGTATGATAGCTAAGGAGATGTAGAAAATTCTGACGTTTTTTTGCAAATATTATGCAGACGGAGTCGAAAAGAGAACACACAGAAGGCTGTTGTAAAACACCTGTCTCCGGATTACATCTTCAAACTAAGGGCAACAATGACATCTGTGACAGAGAAGGAGATGCGTCCATCCATGTATATGGGTAAGAGAGTCAGGCTAGCTACATTTTCAGATATTACACGTTACTACTTTTGTCAGAAAGTCGGAATTAAATTGTTACCAGCAGCACAGTTGTAGTCACCAATGCCCTGGATAACATAAACACAGCCTAACCACCTCTGCTGGGCGAGTTAAATTGTCAGAGTGAGTTGTTCTCTCATGTGTGTCTAGAAGTAGCTAACATGCTAGCTAACGTTAGCCAGTTAGCTTGGGTGCTTGACATCTGTTGTTAGGTCAGAACGTTCGGATCAACCCTACTTTGCGGCCAGAGCGTATATTGTGCGCTATGAACACTCCAAGAGCAAAACACTCTGAATTTGCGAATGGCTAATCTGACAAAGCTTTGAGTTTACGAATGCACAGAGCACACTCTGGCACTCCAGATAAAATGTACGAACACACCCATAGTATAAGCCAGCCTTAGTCTTGAAATCATTGTTTGTTTAGTACATGGCCTCACATGTGAGTCCTTAAAGAGATGGGTGGGGCTAAAGCTTAAAAGGCTGTGAACGATGCTGAATGGGTGTAGACAAATAAAAGGTCTCCAGTACAGTGGTTCCTCAATTAAAAGTTCTGAGATTATGCTGAGGTAATTTGTGGTTTAGTACGTTACCCTGCGTCACTGCTTCATTTGCTCCAGACCACCGCAAGGGGGAGTTAGAGCACTGATTATGCTCTTTGGTCCCAAGGCCTAATGTGTCTCTACCTGACAATGAATGATATAACCAAATAGAAACTGCTAATTGAGCACGAAATCAACATTGAATTTCAATGAACTGAATGATGAGGATGAAGAAGGTGATTGAATTTAGAACAATAGTGTAAGAATTGTTATTCCTCTGTCCTGCACTCACATCTGAAAAAAGACACTTATTTTTTTGTTTCTACTTGATCAGAAGAAGCTGTAACTGGACTGTAGCATATTACTTACTAAAACTGTTGTTACACTAAGGTTTTTATTCTAATAGAAACAAAAATGTTCAATTATATTCCATGATATTCTTAAGATATATGTGTTGACTGAATATAAGCAAGTGATGTCTACTAAATAATCAAGTTGATGGCCCAGTCATATAGCCTCGGCACCTACATACAGCTGAGTGACTCACTCAGTCATGGCTTTGGATCAAAATAAATAAGTACCAACATTCTTTCTGAAGGTCTTTAATAAAGAAATGTTTTGGTTATCCTGACCTGGATGCCATGCATTATAGTCTCTAAAAGGAAAAATATTACCACAGTCTCTTGCTCATGTCATTTTCCAGATTTGCCCTAACAAAAAGTACCCCTTAGATATTAATTTAGAATCCTCCAATCCTCTAAATGTAATTATTGGCGGAGAGTCTTATAGATTGCAAAATAGTTGGGAAGAGACTTGATGGCACATGGTTTATGAATTGACACGCAATTATCCGATCCTCCTGAAAGCGCTAACAGTCAAATGCATTCTCTCCGTCGCCCACACGCACTTTAAACATTTGGAAAATAAAGCATTTAAAGGCTGACATTGGTTGATTTTATGCATTCATTAATTAAATCGCTTTTAGCTGACATGTTGCTGTTCATCTGATGAAGGTGCACATGGGCCTATTTATATAAGGAATATGAATTCGGAAGGCAGAAATCATTAAATCATTTGACCTCTCACTAAAGCTGTCAGTCATACAAAGTTATACTTAAATCTGAACTGGTTTTGCAGCACACAGATTTCAGATTGCCTTTGCCGATCGCTCATCTTCTTCAACCATCAGTGAGTCGATGGCTTAAATAGTCTCGCTGGAAATGGAATACCACGGTAGGTGCTGTGTTTTTGGTTGATTGCCAAACAGGTGGAGAGCGACCTGTTTAAATTATATGAGCAAAAAAATATTAAATTTTATTTGGAATGGCAAGCCAAAGGCATTAGACAGAGTTAATGAGTACTTGAGGTCACCGAGAAAGTCTTGACATGGCGTGCTCTCCCTTACGTAAGGAATTAGTCACTACCATGTTTACTATGTACTGCAGGCTATGTTTACTTGTCAGACTGCACAGTAGCCTAATACACATGCATTTTGAAATCGTAAACAAAATAAATTTTAATAAATATTTCTACCAGGTAGGCTGTGTTTTTAGTTGTTGGCCAATATTAAAAACACACAAATGTCATCCAATTGTCATCCAATTGTTATAATAGGATTCTCAAACCAAAACATCTTGATGGCGGACAGTAAGGTAGAGAATGACGCATTGAAGAGGGCGAGGAAAGAGATGGAGTCACAATCCATGCCAGGCACACCTGTGAGCTCTGGAACTCCAACTCCTGTTTGTGGACTCTGCAAACAATGTGTCCTTGATGAAAATACCTGTCAGGGTGATTTGTGGAAAAATCACCCTGATTAACTCTTTAGTCATATCACAGCTTAACTATTTGCTTATGTGCTCCCGAGTGGCGCAGCGGTCTAAGGCACTGCATCTTGCTTGATGTGTCTCTACAGACACCCTGGTTCAATTCCAAGATGTATCAATACCGGCTGTGATTGGGAGTCCCATAGGGTGGCGCCTGGTTGGCCAGTGTAGGCCGTCATTGTAAATAACAATTTGTTCCTAACTGACTTGCCCGGTTAAATTATGGTTTTGCCTATACCTAGCGACCTGTTTAAATTATTTGAGCAAAAAATATCATATTTTATTTGGAATGGCAAGCCAGACAAAATCATTATTGGATTATTCACTCATTAATGGCTTTGGATCAAAATTAAAAAGTACCAACCTTCTTTCTGATAGTCTTTAATAAATACATGTTTTGACTGTTGTGTGTGTTTAATATTTTGTGACATTGTGGAATTTAAAGCATATTGAATACAGAAGCCGCCCCTTAATGAGTTCCGAGGGCCGATCTGTTTTTCAACAATTTAGTTTAATATCCCGGCTACTTTAGGTGTGAAAATTTCCCCAACTTGCAATGTATTCGATGCTTAACCAGATTTTCCCCAACAAAAGAATGCATCAACCCCTACAAATATATTCATTTATTATTAACCCTGCATTATAATTGTATAAAAGCCCCTTAGTTAATTTAGAATCCTCTAAATTTAATTAGATCTACTACTGTACAAGGACATTTTATTGATTTTTTTTCATTTTAGAGATTCCTAATAATAATAATTGTTAGATAACAGATCACTATCACAATATTAAAAACGTTCAAATACATTCATGAAATAAATCGCTTTAGCGCAGTTCATCTGATGAAGGTGCCACATGGGCCTATTTATATAATAAATATGAAATCGGAGGGCAGAAATGATTAAATACTAAAGCCTTAGACCTCTCACTAAAGGAATCAGTCATACAAAAGTTATACTTAAATCCGAACTGGTTGGAGATCATAAGAGTACATGGCCATATAGTCTAGATAATTTTTCAAGCTGTTCAAACATTCATAGATGAACAGCAGGTTCATAATATAAACAGTGGTTATAGAGGGTGCCAATATGCACACAATAAACAAATAAAAATGACATATTTACCTGGTATGTTTGATATTAACAGTTAGCAATTAATACTTAACAAATAGGAAGACATTTCTGTTCTGTTTAATTCTGTGTTTCTGCAAAGAGATGGTTTCCACTCTAGCTTCCTGCAGTTAGTCCACTACAGATAGCTTGAGCTGACAATGACTTGGTGATAAAAGCCTAAAAGCTGGCCTTCCATAGACAAGATGTGGAGTGTGTGAACCGAGATAGAGATAGCCTGGAAGAGTTTAGAACAATGCCTCATTGTCTCATCTACCTGGCATCTGGTTAACTAAGCCAGGTTGGGGGTAAAACACCATCCTGTGTAGATAACCAAGGTGGCTTACGGGAAGGTTAGAAATTACTGACTAAGCTTTTTAAGGGCCTATATAACATCTGTTTTTTCACTGTTGGGCTGACTGGTTTCATTACTGCAATAGCTAATCGATATTAAATAAAGATGATTGTTTGAAGAAATGACCAAGTCCCTCTCAGTACTGAATTCCCACGACAATAGTCAGATTAATATAGTTTGATTCAAACATTTACATGCTTTGAAATAATAATAATTTTCCTAATAATCTTTACATGACACATCTGAAATCAGGCTACCTGATGGGATTTTGTGTCAGGACTTCAGCCAAAGTTGGTCCCTCTCCTTGTTTGGGCGGCTTTCAGCGGTCGACGTCACCGGTTTTCTTGCTACCGCCGATCTACTTTTCATTTTCAATGTTTTGTCTTCATTATACACACCTGGTTTCCAATCACTTAATTATTTGTTCCTTATTTAAACCCTCTGTTTCCCTCATGGTTTTGTGCGTGTTTGTTATATGTTAGATGTTATTTTTATTGTGAGCTTGGATTTTACTACCTATTTTTGGTAGTTTGTTATTTCAAATCAAATCAAATCAAATCAAATTTTATTTGTCACATACACATGGTTAGCAGATGTTAATGCGAGTGTAGCGAAATGCTTGTGCTTCTAGTTCCGACCATGCAGTAGTATCTAACAAGTAATCTAACAAATTCACAACAACTACCTTATACACACAAGAGTAAAGGAATGAATACGAGTATGTACATATAAATATATGGATGAGCGATGGCTGACCGGCATAGGCAAGATGCAGTAGATGGTATGGAGTACAGTATATACACATATATGAGATGAGTAATGTAGGATATGTAAACATTATATAAATGGCATTGTTTAAAGTGGCTAGTGATACATTATGTCATCCAATTATAATTATTAAAGTGGCTAGAGATNGGCCGAACGGCATAGGCAAGATACAGTAGATGGTTTAGAGTACAGTGTATACATTTGATATGAGTATGTCGGATACGTAAACATTATATACAAAATTGTTTAAAGTGGCTAGTGATACATTTGTTACATCCAATTCCTATGTTTAAAGTGGCTAGAGATTTAAGTCGGTATGTAAAGATACGTGATTTACTCATCTCTGCCTACCTGCTACACAGAGACTTCTGACAGAAACATGCACCCATAATGGGGTCAGCAGGAGAACACAGCCTTCCTCTGCCTATTGAGGAGCGCATCCAGCAGCACGCGACCATGTTGCAACATCTCGGCACAGCCATGGATCGTGTGCTGCATAATCTGGAGCGATGGGAGAGAGGTTTTCCAGCGCCTCCACCAGCATCTCAACCTCCCACTCCACAACCCACACAGCTGTCCACACCTCCTTCACCTGGACCCAGTGGGATTCGGCTCGCTCTCCCGAGGGCATATGATGGAACGGCTGCCGGGTGCCAGGGGTTCCTACTCCAACTAGAGCTCTACCTGGCGACCGTTAACGTGTCCGCCCTCGTCTCCTGCTTATCCGGGAAAGCCCTGGAGTGGGCCAACGCCGTATGGGGGGAGGACGGAGCAGCGTTGGACCATTACGAGGAGTTCACCCGCCGCTTCAGGACAGTGTTCGACCATCCACCTGAGGGTAGAGCGGCGGGTGAACGCCTGTTCCACCTCAGGCAGGGGACGAGGAGCGCACAGGACCTTTCTCTGGAGTTCCGCACCCTGGCCACCGGAGCGGGATGGAATGACAGAGCCCTGATCGACCATTACAGATGCAGTCTGCGCGAGGACGTCCGACGGGAGCTGGCCTGCAGGGACCCCACCCTATCCTTCGACCAGCTGGTGGATATGTCCATCAGGCTGGATACCCTGCTGTCCACCCATGGACATCCGGATCAGGGCCTGTTAGTTCCATCCCCCAACACCTCTGGTCCAACACCTATGGAGCTAGGAGGGACTGCGCTTAGGGGGGCCGGAGGAGGGGCCACTCCCTGCACCTTATGTGGCTGCAGAGGGCACACTGCTGGTCGGTGCTGGGGGGGTACCTCAGGGAGTCGAGGCAGCATGCAGGGCACCATCGTGTCATCCCAGGTGAGCAGGCCCTCCACTTCACCTGCCTCCTCGAATTTCTTTTTTGTGAAGAAGAAGGATGGAGGTCTGCGCCCGTGCATTGACATTCAAGGTATCACTGTGAGGTACAGATACCCGCTGCCTCTCATAGCCAGTGCGATCGAGTCAATGCACGGGGCGCACTTCTTCACCAAATTGGATCTCAGGAGTGCGTACAATCTGGTGCGTAATCGGGAGGGGGACGAGTGGAAGACAGCATTTAGTACCACCTCAGGGCACTACGAGTATCTCGTCATGCCATACAGGTTGATGAATGTTCCATCAGTCTTCCAGGCATTTGTAGACAAGATTTTCCTGGACCTGCACGGGCAGGGTGTAGTTGTGGATATCAACGACATTCTGAGATACTCCGCTACACGCGCCGAGCATGTGTCCCTGGTGTGCAGGGTGCTGGGTAGACTGTTGGAGCATGACCTGTACGTCAAGGCTGAGCAATGTCTGTTCTTCCAGCAGTCCGTCTCTTTCCTAGTGTACCACATTTCCACGTCAGGGGTGGAGATGGAGAATGACCGCATTTCAGCCGTGCGTAATTGGCCGACTCCAACCACGGTAAAGGAGGTGCAGCGGTTCTTAGGGTTTGCCAACTACTACCGGAGGTTTATCCGGGGCTTTGGTCAGGTAGCGGCTCCTATTACTTCACTGCTGAAGGGGGGGCCGGTGCAACTGCAGTGGTCAGCTGAGGCGGACAGGTCTTTAAGTCATCTGAAGGCTCTGTTTACCTCGGCACAAAGTCCGCAATCAAAATAAATGTTCTACCACATGTTATTTTTGGGATGCCTATTTGATTCTGAGTTCGGACATATGAGGTTTGAATTTGAAACGATTTATGGATGTACAGTATACTTTCTGATTTGTTGACGTAGCCTTGCAAGCCCATCTTGGGATCTGTGTATTGTGCTTAAGTCGATTCCACTTTAACCTTTTGAGCCACTGAAAAGCTTGGAGTTGAAATACAGTATCTCTCCTTCAAAACTGCTTTGTTGATTGCTCTTACATCTGCAAAGCGAGTGAGTGAGTCAGTCCACCATTCATGCCTACATTTTGCCCCAGGGTTATCCAAGGTAATAATGTTACCCAACCCCGCCTTTATGCTTAAGGTCAGCAGCAATTACAACTGTATCACCTTAGAGCTTATGGCTTTCTACCCACTGCCCTTCACTTCTTTTTTTGTTGTTGAAAACTCTGTTTATTCAGTTTTACACACAAAACAACACACTCAACTAGAAAAAATACAAATAAAAAAAACAATAGCTTTAAAGATACCGTACTTTAGACAAGTTAAAGACACCGGGCATAAGGCTACAAAGGTTAAAGGGCAATCTGTAGTACAGGGACAGAGAAGACACCTCACCATTGTTCCTGTAAACAGACAAGGGATAGGGGTGGAGAAATGCAACCACTCACAGACAGTCATGGCCACAGACCGACCATCCACTGGACCAAAAATAAAAGTTTACAATGTTTTAAAAAACTAGAAATATTATAATAATTATTTTATGTAAGCGTGAACAAAAAAACAAAACAAAAAAAAACAGGGCAAAACAAGCTCACATTTTAGTCTCTGACCGGGCAAGATGAACAAGGCATCCGCAGGTCACAATCAATAAGCACATCATCAACCTTAATGTCCCCCCCCAAAAAAAAAAACACAAAGAAATGCTCATCCAACCCTTATGTCACAGGGGAGTCAAATACAGACTTATTTTTGTTTTAATATGAATGCCATCAGAGGATGGACTGTTTAAAGTAAGACCGGAATGGAGCCCAAGCCTCATAAAACAGTTTGGGGTTCCCACGTGTATTGAATTACATTTTTTCTAGTTTCAGAGAGCACCACACATCTCTCACCCAATATTTATAAGATGGGGGAGTTGCCATCTTCCAGTTCTGTAATATTAGCTGTCTAGCTAAAAGAGTTGAATAAGCAACAGTGTCCAACTGAATTCTTGACAGCGGCGTACCTATGAGCAGTACTCCAAAAAGGGCTGTAAGGGGAGACGGATCTATAACAGTGTCATATATATCAGAGAAACATTTACATCTTAATTCCCAGAAACCTGACAGTTTGTGACAGCCCCAAAACATATGATACAGTGTGGCTGGTTCCGTTTTACATCGGACACAGATAGGATCAAAATCTGAGAATTTTCTTCCAAGTTTGGCCCCGGACCAGTGGATACGGTGAATCACCTTGAATTGAATGAGGCTGTGTCTAGTGCTAAAATGCACCCTGTGCAGCATAGATTCCCAGGTGTCTTCCCCAAGTTCCTCCCCCAAATCCTTTTCCCATCAAGTCTTTAAAGGCACCAAAGAAGGGTTCTGTAAGTCAATAATGATTGCATATACATCTAATATTGCACCCCTAGGAAGCTTGTTCAGCTCACAGATGCTCTCTATAGCTGTATTTGCAGGCCAATGGGGAAATTCAGGTGTGTTAGCTCTGACAAAGTTCCTAGTCTGGAGATAGTGGAAAATGTGGTATTGGGGGAGGTTGAACTTTTCCTGTAGCTGAGCAAAAGAGGCAAATGTATCATCAAACAATAATTGGGCTAGTGAGGAGAGGTCTAGTGAGTGCCAGATGGCAAAAGTCCCATCATTCAAAGATGGAGGAAATAAAATGTTCTGATTGATTGTGCCTGATAGAGAAAAGCCTCGGAGGCTAAAGGCTAAACGGAACTGATTCCTAATTTTAAGAGACTGCCTTACAATTGGGTTGACACACCTTTTGCCTAGGGACACTGGGAGAGACGAGCACAATACTGAAGAAAGTGCAGCAGGTTTACACGATTCAGACTCCATCTGGACCCAGAGTGGTCTAGGGCAAGTAGGATCAGTCTGCAGCCAGTACAAAAGAGCTCTGAAATTTGCAGCACTTTGTATGTCTGAAAATTTGGTAGAGCTAAACCACCCAATGCCTTAGGCTTCTGTAAATGTTTTCTAAATGTTTTTACCAATCTGTGGTACTTTGCCATCCCAAATAAAATACATGAATGTTTGATCCAGTGAATAAAAAAAAGATTTTGGAATAAACATGGGTAAACATTGAAATAAATATAAAAACTTGGGCAACACATTCATTTTAATGACATTAGTCCTTCCAATAAGAGAAAGAGGTAGCGAATGCCAAAAAGTAAAAGATTGTTTCAAACTGTCTGCTAGAGCAACAACGTTTTCCTGAAACAAATTTGAATATTTCCTTGTCACTTTAACTCCCAAGTAGGTGAATTGATCCCAGACAATCCTAAACGAAAAACTTGCAAAAGAGCACTTTAAAGCAGCCTTAATTTACAGGAAAAAGCTCACTCTTGCCTAGATTCAGCTTGTACCCTGAGATTGATCCAAACTTTTTAAGAACAGATAAGGCACGTGGCAAACCCTGTCTGGATCCGTAGTACAAGGGAAAATAGTCAGAGGACAAGTTGTTCGTCCGTACCGAAGCCATGGGAGAAAAAATAAACAATCTTAATCCACACAATGAATTTGGGGAGTACAGAATATTCATAAGGCGTCTAATATTGAAAAACAAATGCCTATTTCTCACAAAGCCAGTCTGGTCAGAATGTATTACTTGGTGCAGCAAGCCTTCCATACGGATGGCTAAGAGCTTGGCTAGGATTTTGTAATCACAGTTTAAATGCGAGATTGGGTGATAGGATACACATTCCAGGGGGTCTTTGTTTTTTTTTAATAGTAATGAAATTGAAGCCTGATACAGAGGTATTAAGGCACTCTGCAAATAATCGAGACAAGAATGGGCAAAGCAGACCAGAAAACGTCCTGTAAAATTTGGTTGGAAAACCGTCCGGACCCGGTGATTTACCACTTTTCATTGCGGACACTGCTGTTGCAATCTCCGCAGGTATAAATTCTTCTTCTAAACAGTCATGGGAGTCTGTATCAATTGAAGGCATATTCAAACCATTAAAGAATGAATCAATCAGCAAAGGGTCTTAATAAGGAGATTCAGAGGTGTATAACTGTGGTGGCACCAGACAGGGTCCTTATTTGTGGGATTAAATGTGAGGCCTCAGATTCACGAATCTGATGTGCAAGGAGTTTACTGGCCTTGTCACCTTGTTCATACACTCTGTATCGAGCTAGCAAGAGTAACTGTTCAGCTTGCCTGGTAGAAAGCTCATCAAATTCAGATTGGAGTAGTTGGCGCTCTTTATGTAGATCAGAGGAAGGATCCGTAGCATACTTCTCATCCAATGTGGCTATGGCTTTGCTCAGGTCCCGAAGTCGCTGAGAGCGAGTTTTGTTTTGGTTGGCTGTATAAAAAATAATTTGGCCACGTAGGTATGCTTTGAGACTCCCATATGGTAGAGCTGGACATACCTGGCGTTGAATTAATTTCTAGGAATAAGGTGATTTCAGAAGAAATGAAATTGACAAACTCCTTATCTGAGAAAAAAATGGGGTTAAGACGCCATTGATACACATGGGAGATCGCAGTGGAAACTCTAGTTCAAGCACTAATGATGAATGGTCAGAAATAACAATACTCTCGTAAGTACACCGCCGAAGGTTAGGCAGAAGTTTTTTGTCCAAAAATAAGTAATCAATGTGGGAGTATGTTTGATGAACATGAGAATAAAAGGAATACTGTCTATCTGTAGGTTGTAGGAAACGGCAGGCCTCACACATAGCATATTTCTGAAGAAAAGATTGAATAAGTAGGGCACATTTAGATGGGCCTGTAGTTCTTCATGAGGACTTGTCAAGAACGGGGGACATTGTACAGTTGAAATCTCCCCCTAAAATCAACAAATGGGAATCTAAATTGGGTATAGCAGATAAAAAGGAAGAAATGAAACTTGTGTCATCCCAATTGGGAGCATAAACACTAGCCAAAACAAGAGGGGTAGAAAATAGTTTACCGGTTACTATGACGTATCGTCCCTTAGGATCAGCAATAACCTCAGAAGCTACAAAGGGAGTGGATTTATCAAAATGGCAGCACCTTTTGATTTACTATGAAAGTTAGAGTGGAACACTTGACCAACCCAGTCCCTACGCATCCTAAAATGCTCACCAGTCCTCAAGTGAGTCTCTTGTAGAAATGCAACATTTTGCATTCAAACCCTTTAAGTGTGTCAGAACCCTCTTACCCTTCACAGGGTTGTTAACCCCTTTGATGTTCCACGAAATGTACTTGATCGTATTATTTCGGCCACCCTGAGCACTCCCGTTATACAACCCTGTCATTAGAGCATAGAGTGGAAAAGCAATGAATACCCAAAATCCCCAGAATAACTTGTCTCAGAGTAATAATGTACGGTGTAAGATACTTGGACAGAAAAAAAACTAAACAGACAGAATGACAACATTAGAACTGAACAATTCAACCTCCTTCCTCACCCAAACCACCTCCCGCATCTCAGACAGTACCTCCCCAAACGAGATTACAAAAGCACCACCTGTAGATGTATATAATTATATTCCCAGTCTTATAACAGGCCTTGAGAGAGAAAATTAATAAAATGTATCAAGGCTTTCAACCAAAAACCACATTTGAAGTAAGCAAATCGTAGTAAGACGATCCCCCAAAAAATTATAATAATAATTGTCTAGTTTGACGATAAGACAACTTACAGCCAAGACCAAAAAACTGTGTGTGCAACGTTGAAAGTTTGCTGTACATTAATGACGTTCAAAACCTTTAAAATTGAAGTGAAGACCCCCAAAAACTTGTAGCCTCGGAACATTTACTGTTTACTGGGTCGGTACAAACGGATGCAGTAAACAAATAACCAAAAATATTTTGAGTCACTGAGACACCATGTAAACAAACTGAATAGGTGAATGAGACAGCCTGGAAACAAGGGAGTTAAGTAAAACCTTAATACAATGAAATTAAAATGACTGAAGGCAAGCACACTAGATGATCAAACCATTAGATCACATCAAATAAGCCTGAAAGGGTTTGCCAACTCCCCAACTATACAATAATAGTATGTTATGACTTAATATAATTGTACCACAGGTGGGCGACTTACTATCCACAGTTCGCAAGAAACAGTTGCTTATCTATAAGCAAGTTCAAGACTTCTTGATGTGACGTTGAATGTGAGCCATAGCCTCATCCGTAGAATCAAATGTGTAGTCTTTACCATCATGAGACTACATACCTGGATGGTCCCGTAGTAGTTGTTTGGCCTGCCCGAAAGCTGCGCGCTGCCTGGAAACAGTGGGGGAGTAGTCCTGGTAGATAGAGAAGCTCTGTCCTTGAAAGCTCAGAGTTATATTGTGGGCTCGTCTGAGAATATCCATCTTCTCATGGAAAAAGTGCACTCGAAGAATGATGTCACGAGGCCTCTCACCATCCCGGGGCTTTGGGCGCAGCGACCGGTGGGCACGATCAATCAGGGGCTTCTCATCCATGGCAAAAACATCCTTCAGCAGCCCAAAAACGAAATCCATGGCGCGAGGCATTTCCGCTGACTCTGGGACAGATACCAGTCTCAGGTTATTGCGGCGAGAGAATCCCTCTAAACTCACACAACTCTCCTGCAACTTTTTCAGATCCTCAGCCAGGCATTTCACGTCAGCCTTCAGGGAGGTAGTTAAGTCGGAGACATTGGTAGTGGAGGTCTCCAGTGCTGCAATCGTTGTAGTGTGCAACTCTGTTGTTGTTTTGAGTGATGCGATTGCTGGCACCATCTCGTTCCACAGGATGGTTAGATCTGCTTTTAAAGTATCAGAAACCAGTATTCGGGCCTCAATCGTAGCAACTACCTTAGAGCATAGTAGTTTGATGGCCTCGAATGTTCATTTCAGCGCCGCCAGGCCAAGCCATACCCCCGGGGAAAGTGTGAGTCCCCGGGCCCTTCGACTCAGGAGAGGGCGGTGATAAGAGTGAGTCTTGTAGGCCGGGTTTTCTCAAAGTCATGTTTTTGGCCTTATGTTTAGTCGACATGCTGACAATCAAAAGCAAAGTAGTTTTGGTTTTTACGGAAAGGGATCACCAAACTAATATTTGAAAATAAACATGGTTCTGCTGCAAAATTCACAGAAATGTTAAGAATACTGCGTGAGCAAACGGAAAATACATCAGTCGCACATGGCGCCCCTCCAACCTCCTGCCCTTCACTTCTACGGAAGAAGAGCATGTCTACCGTTTATGTCCAGTACACACTTTGCGCATCTATTTGGATAGAACAAGAGCATTGTGTAAGAGTGACCAACTCATTGGATAGTGGAGGCTTTACAGCACCCGGAGGGTTTACAGCACCCGGAGGGCCTGTGGGCTCATTCCACCAGTGGTATGGCTACTGCAACTCTTGAAAAGGCATCTCTTCACAAGAGATTTGCGAGGCGGCATTTTGAGCCACCCCTCAGGATTGTTTTACCGACTGGATTTCACTGCACCTTCGTTGGTGCATACTTTCCTCAGTGTCGGGGCCCTAGCTTCGGAGAGCATGTCTGCGAAATGGGAGTTGGCCATATCCCACTGTGAGACATCAAGAGTAGTATTTAAGGTAAAACTTCAGGTTACTTGATTAACCCCAGTTTTATGATAATTTAAGTGAGATGTGTTACGCAAGCAACCCTACATTTCGTGAGCCAATTCTAACTAGCGTTAGTGCAATGACTATAATCAAGCATACCTGTAGACTTCCAGTAATTGCGCTAATGCTAGTTAGCATTGGCTTGCGAAACTACCTTCATACTGCATGCAGAGACATAAAAATGGTATCCATGACTTCATCTTGCTCTGGGTAACGTAAAAAAACTGTGCAATATGCCAGTAATATCCTTCCTAGTGTGTAATTTATAGTATTTGCAGTAGGCAAATGCCTGCAGGTATAGGACTGACAGAGGTCTTGCAGTCCTCAGGCTTTTCAGATGCTGAAATGAACTGATGACTGGGCGTCAGCTCGTGACCAGCCATTTTACCAGATAGGAAGTCAACATCAATTACATGGGGGACATTTCTTCAGAGCAATCAGAAGTCCCCTTGCAGAAATGATTTTGATCACCCCAAGGACACAGCTTGCAACCTTTAAACTCACATTTCATGCTGAGACTAATGTGTTGTATGCATACAGACAGAGGCTAACCAGCCATGGGTCCCAGAGGACAGCAAAGACAGAGCATAATTAAATGTGATTTCATACAGCCTCTGTTGGAATAGAAACACTCTTGTTTAAGCTTAACAAAAGACTCATTTTCAACCACTGCTGATGTTCCGAGATCATCCTCTTTGTAGTTGATTAGGTGCATTAAACTGTGACTGTCTCTCATCAAGCTGATGCAAAATGGATCAAATGTGATATCAAACCCCATTCAGGACACAGACACCAACGGTAGGCTATGCCCAAGTTGACACTGTACGCTGCTCATATGACTTCAAAGATAAATGTACTGTATGGTTCCCTGGCAACCTACAAACATTGATAAACATTAATTATTTAGTGTTCTGTTAATTCTGTATTGTTTTGTTACCTATCCTCAATTCCCATAGCATTGTAATGAGACTGGGAACAAAAGTGAAGGGATTATCAACCCTAAACTTTGCAAAATGAAGCTAGTAAAATTAATGAAGCTAACTCGGGCATGGCCAAATTTTCTGAATGGTTCCAGATAAACATATTATCTTTAAATGTTCCAAAAAATCCAACTTATTGTATTCACTAGTAAGAATAAGAAATATTGTAAAAAAATATATTTTAAAAAGAGCCAGAATCTCAATTGGTGGGAATGATTTGGAACAAGTCACATACACTAGATTCCACTGAGTTCTAATGGATAAAAAGTTACCCTGGAAAGATCATATTCAAATTGTCTGTAGCAAACTGATGAAATCTGTTTGTATCATCAGAAAGATTAGTGGTTTGGTTCATCAGGCTTGCTTCCTAACTCTATACTATAGCGTAATTGACCCATATCTCATATACTGTAATATTGTCTGGGCCAGTACATATGCGTCCTACCTAGACAAATGACTCATCATACAAAATTAATTTGCAAGTGTAGCCACCTCCTTTAATTACCTGGCTCCATCTGCAACTTTGTTTAAAAAACTCAATATCTTGTCTATTTACAACATTAATGTACGCCAATTATGCACTTTCATCTACAAATACTCATACCACCCAGACAGTTAACCTAAACCCTTCAATGGATTATTCCAAGTTTATTCTGAAATCTGTCTATATAACACGAGACACTGCGATAACCTTCACACTCCCCACTGCCGCACCTCACATAGTCAATTCTCAATCAGATACAGAGATACCATACACTGGGATTCTTATCTTCACATTGCCAAAACCTCATCATCTCTCAATAACTTCAAGTGAAGACTGGTGGTCAGCATGATTATCCAAACTACTCCTCCATACAGCCCAACAATCACTCACTCACATCCACACGTGCACACACAGATTTAAACAAAACATATACTTTTTTTTGTTGTTGTTGTGATTGCTGATTGGTTCATTTGTACATTTATGATTAGTGGGTTTTGTTATCTGTTTTAACAAACCTTTTTAATTTTTATACTCATGTATTGCATATAGTTTTTTGTGGTGTGGTTTTCAGATAAGCCCTTGGGCTTCCAACCAAATCTCCACACCATTTTTATTTTTCTATTTTTTTTATACACTACCGGTCAAAAGTTTTAGAACACCTACTCATTCTTTATTTTTACTATTTTCTACATTGTAGAATAGTGAAGGCATCAAAACTATGAAATAACACATATGGAATCATGTAGTAACCAAAAGAGTTGTGGTAGCCATGCTGGTTAAGTGTGCCTTGAATTCTAAATAAATCACAGACAGTGTCACCAGCAAAGCACCCCCACACCATAACACCTCCTCCTGCTTTACAGTGGGAAATACACATGTGGAGATCATCCGTTCACCAACACATCATCTCACAAAGACACAGCGGTTGGAACCAACCAAAGGACACATTTTCATGGTCTAATGTCAATTGCCTGTGTTTCTTGGCACAAGAAAGTCTCTTCTTCTTAATGGTGTCCTTTAGTGCTGGTTTCTTTGCAGAAATTTGACCATGAAGGCCTGATTCACACAGTTTCCTCTGAACAGTTGATGTTAAGATGTGTCTGTTACTTAAAATCTGTGAAGAATTTATTTGGGCTGCAATCCTCTGTAGCATAAGTAACTCTGGGTTTTCCATTCCTGTGGAAGTCCTCATGATGCCAAATATGATGCCATGTTTGAAAGCAGCTGTATACTCTCATGATTACGAGCAAACTCTGCATATTTCCTCCTACTGCTTTTAGCTGGTATTAATATTTCACAAATCAGCCAGCCCTTCCTGTGGTGGATGAATTACAGAGAATAATCATTAGGATTGTGAGACGAAGGGGGACATTCAAATTATCTCCCGTGTTTCACTCTCTGCACAGACTACATTATTCATTGGAGGTGGGCAAACATGAGGAGCTCAAACACCAGATTATTAATATCAACTGTAATGGAAACGTAAATGTTTGCACATACAGTAAAAGCATACAGTCTAAATTTCAATCTGGGTGTGTCATGTCTTCATGTCACATCATCTGTAATTAAGAAATCTGTGACCTATACCAGGGAACCCAATTAAAAACATAGATTCATTTAAAACATTTTAAGTATGACAGATGCCATTCATAAATGAATGAATAAAATAACACTACTGAATGATTAAATCATTGGGAGATAGATATGATGTAAAGCAGATGCAGTTTAAAACTAGTTCAATCTGGATTCTTGCAAGTCACTACTGGTGGCTATCTTTGAATCGGTTATCAGCATGAGACAACGTTTTGGCTATGCAATTGATATCCACTCAGGACGTCTACTGCTACACCCACAAAATGTTAGAATAACACTTGACCTATGAGTTCCTCTTTCAGTCTCGTAACCTATGTTCCTCCATTCAAATCTGGCCCTACTTATTCATTGCTCTCTGCGGATTTACATCCTGACAATTTAATCCTTCAAGATATGCTCTCCTGTGTCCTGCTCAAAGGCTTTGTGTCTGTCCAGCTACTTTGTAACTGTCAGCAAAGAGGTCAATTTCATAAATCCTGGGTAACCTTTTAAGATCATTAAGCTTTCCCCGAGAACTGTGGGAAACTCAGCTTATGCCTGCCCCTCGACGGCTCAAAGAAAAAAGATTTGGAAACAAAATAAAAATACACAATAAACCTCTGGCGGGATGAATGACTGAGCAGAGAGGGAGTCAGGATCAGGGGATAGAATATAATTAGTATATTTGTGTGTTTAAGATGGAGTCATCATTCTCATGATGATGTCAAGACTGGAATTGAGAGAGAGAGAGAAGAATACTGACTGGCTGCTGCAGGCTATGAAGGTCTAATAAAATGGCCTCTGCTCTGTTACCATCCGCACTGACGTGTCTACTCTCCCTGGAGAGAATAAAGTTGTAGCCCCAAAAAAGCTGGAGGTTGTGTGAATCACCATTAAAGGCCTGCCCACAAAACAACAACAGGAAATGTGTGCATTGCACCGTGGTCCCAAAATAGACCTAAAATAAAGGCATTTTCTTGTCTGTTTAATTTATCGGTTTTGTCCACAATAAACCTAAAACATGGTTGCTGCTAGCGAGGATCTTCTTATGCCTTTAATTAGCCAGACAGATAAGACAGAGCAGAGCAGTCCTCCCAACCTTGTTTCCATGTTGCTGTTTGACAGCTCTAATTCATCTTCAAGACTTCCCCCAGCAAATATATGAATAGATGCACTCTCTAAATACGGTGGCAAGTTAATGTTATGCGTAAATATACGAAAACAAATCTATTCCACATCTCGAAAAAGTACAACATGCATTCATATTTCCCGTATCTTCATGTACATTGCATAGATCTCACAATCTGGGGTATCTTCTAGGGCAGGGGTGTCAAATTCATTCAATGGAGGGCCTAATGTCGGCAGGCTTTTCGTTTTTCCTTTGAATTTAGACCTAGACAACCAGGTGAGGAGAGTTCCTTACTAATTAGTGACCTTAATTCATCAATCAAGTACAAGGGAGGAACGAAAACACGCAGACACTCGGCCCTCCGTGAAATGAGTTTGACACCTGTAGTAGAGGAATATTTAGAGTGGGGTATGCATTTATTATCTTTGCAAATACCTATTACATTAATGAATGATGCGGGATGAATTTAGTTTTTAAAAGCTGTGCTCCACTTAACTTGACCTCAAAATATCTCTGAGGAAATATGGATATTCTACCAATATCCTGTGCATAAGCAATATCATGACACCAGCCGTATGTGATTTAACTGTCATCTTCGCAAATGTTTCTTCAATGATGTGTATGTGAACTCAAGGGTAAACCTCTCATACATCACATATACATTACACACCGTATCCTGATTTGCAATACAATTTAATGTGATATGTACTTGCATAAATCGTCATTGATTGTTCTATCATCAGCAAACCTACAGGAATTCCCTTCAATGCTTAAGATGGTAGCGGTCAAAATACTCCAGTATATTTTGAATACAAAACAAACACTTTGAGGACTTCATTCAGGAAGGCCATGTGCGGTTGATGATAAGAAGGTGGAACCATCTTTACAAACAAGAATGAGAGGAACCACGGAAATCCTGCAGGCCTGATGATATTGTTTTGCTTGAATAATTTACGATAGCTCCTCGTACAGTATATGTGCTAATTGACACTTCCTGGCAGGAAGGCATGAAAGTAATGCTGACATCAGACAAAAATGTAATGTATTCCTGTAGCAGCGTAAATTGAGGAGTGTCTGCTGCCGACACAATCTTATTGATTGCGCTTGAAGTCAGGTTTCGCTACAGTTACAGTCATTCCTTTGGAAGGGACTGTGACATTGAGATCACAGTGTTATTTTGGTATTTTTCAGAATGTGACATGGACAAATTGTGATCCTCCAATTGTATGTTTAAAGTCTCTCTGGGAATTCAGACTCCGTCACGTATGCCTGATAATGGATCTCTGTGGTACACAAACATGCTGCATCTGAAATGCCGATGGTTAATTTTAATGGTAATTCTAAAGGAGCCAATCTGGAGTTTCTGTGACCTATACAATGTTTGTTCAAATGAAAACACACTCATAATCACCATTCATATAGAATTTCTGGGGATTATCACAATTGTTTGAGTCATTTTTAACAGTAACAGTCATTGCAGTCGTAACAACAATAACAGATGCTAATATGGTTAGATATTTTCCACTGAACAAGTCTCCATCTTGACAAAGCCCAAAATGTCAATAGCATCACTTCATGAATCATGTTAATGAACTATTGTGTGTCATACATAATTGAAAGAGCTGATAATGAAATGCCTTCCATAAATCATTGTGCACCAGATTTAAATAACACTAGACAGAATTCATTAAACATTCTAATTTGACCACATGTACAGTGCATTCGAAAAGTAGTCAGACCCCTTGACTTTTCTAAGAAATGTTACGTTACAGCCTTATTCTAAAATGGATTAAATAGTTATTTTTCCTCATCAATCCACAAACAATACCCAATAATGACATATATTTTTCTTTTTTAAATGAAATGACATTTACATAAGTATTCAGACCCTTTATTCAGTAATTTGTTGAAGCGATTACAGCCTCAAGTCTTCTTAGATATGAAACTACAAGCTTGGCACACCTGTATTTGGGGAGTTTCTCCCATTCTTCTCTGCAGATACTCTCAAGCGCTGTCAGGCTGGATGGGGAGTGTCGCTGCACAGATATTTTCAGGTCTCTCAGGAGATTTTTGATCGTGTTCAAGTCCGGGCTCTGGCTTGGCCACTCAAGGACATTCAGAGACTTGTCCCAAAGACACTCGTGTTGTCTTGGCTTTGTGGTTATGGTCTTTGTCCTGTTGGAAGGTGAACCTTAGCACCAGTCTGAGGTCCTGAGTGCTCTGAAGAAGGTTTTCATCAAGGATCTCTCTGTACTTTGCTCCGTTCATCTTTCCCTCGATCCTAGCTGGTCTCCCAGTCCCTGCCGCTGAAAAACATCCCCACAGTATGTGGCTGCCACCAGCATGCTTCACCATAGGGATGGTGCCAGGTTTCCTCCAGACGTGACACTTGTCAGTCAGGCGAAAGAGTTCAATCTTGGTTTCATCAGACCTGAGAATCGTTTTTCTCATGGTCTGAGAGTCCTTTAGATTCCTTTGGACAAACTCAAAACAGGCTTGTCATGTGACTTTTACTGAGGAGTGGCTTCCGTCTGGCCACTCTACCATAAAGACATGATTGGTAGAGTGCTGCAGAGATGGTTGTCCTTCTGTAAGATTCTCCCATCTCCACAGAGGAACTCTGGAGCTCTGTCAGAGTGACCATCGGGTTCTTGTTCTCCTCCCTGTCCAAGGCCCTTCTCCCCCAATTGCTCAGTTTGGCCAACTCTAGGAAGAGTCTTAGTGGTTCCAAACTTCTTCCATTTAAGAATGATGGAGGCCACTGTGTTCTTGGGGATCTTTGATGCTGCAGAATTTTTGTTGGTACCCATTCCCAGATCTGTGCCTCGACACAATCCTGTCTCGGAGCTCTACGGACAATTCCTTCGATATCATGGCTTTGTTTTCACTCTGACATGCACTGTCAACTGTGGAACCAATTCATATCCAATCAATTTAATTGACCACAGGTGGGCTCCAATCAAGTGGTAGAAACATCTCAAGGATGATCAATGGAAACAGGATAAACCTTAGCTCAATTTCGAGACTAATATCAAAGGATCTGAATACTTACAGTACCAGTCAAAAGTTTGGACACTTTTCAGAAGTTTTTACTATTTTCTACATTGTAGAATAATAGTGAAGACATCACAAATATGAAATAACAGATATGGAATCATGTAGTAACTAAAAAAGTGTTAAACAAATCAAAATATGTGTTATATTTTAGATTCTTCAAAGTAGCCACCCTTTGCCTTGATGACAGCTTTGAACACTTTTGGCATTCTCTCAACCAGCTTCATTTGGAATGCTTTTCCAACAGTCTTGAAGGAGTTTCCACACATGCTGAGCACTTGTTGGCTGCTTTTCCTTCACTCTGCGCTCCAACTCATCCCAAACCATCTCAATTGGGTTGAGGTTGGGTGATTGTAGAGAACAAGTCATCTGATGCAGCACTCCATCACTCTCCTTCTTGGTCAAATAGCCCTTACACAGCCTGGAGCTCTGTTGAGTCATTGTCCTGTTGAAAAACAAATGATAGTCACACTAAGCGCAAACAAGATGGGATGGCATATCGCTGCAGAATGCTGTGGTAGCCAAGCTGGTTAAGTGTGCTTTGAATTCTAAATACATCACTGACAGTGTCACCAGCAAAGCACCCCCACAGCATCACACCTCCTCCTCCATGCTTCGCGATGGGAACCACACACGCGGAGATCAACCGTGCACCTACTCTGCGTCTCACAAAGACACAGTGGTTGGAACCAAAAATCTCTAATTTGGACTCATCAGACCAATGGACAGATTTCCACCAGTCTAATGTCCATTGCTTGTGTTCTTGGCCCAAGCAAGTCTATTCTTCCTATTGGTGTCCTTTAGTAGTGGTTTCTTACTTGAACTCTGTGAAGCATTTATTTGGTCTGCAATATCTGAGGCTTTTAACTCTAATGTACTTATCCTCTGCAGCAGAGATAACTCTGGGGATTCCTTTCCTGTGGCGGTCCTCTAGAGTGCCAGTTTCATCATAGCGCTTGATGGTTTTTGCGACTGCACTTGAAGAAACTTTCAAAATTCTTGAAATGTTCAGAATTGACTGACCTTCATGTCTTAAAGTAATGATGGACTGTCGTTTCTCTTTGCTTATTGTAGCTGTTCTTGCCATAATATGGACTTGGTCTTTTACCACATAGGGCTATCTTCTGTATAGCACTCTTACAGTACCTTGTCACAACACAACTGATTGGCTCACACGCATAAAGAAGGAAAGAAATTCCACAAATTAACTTTTAACAAGGCACACCTGTTAATTGAAATCCATTCCAGTTGACTACCTCATGAAGCTGGTTGAGAGAATGCCAAGTGTTTGCAAAACTGTCATCAAGGCAAATGGTGGCTACTTTGAAGCATCTCAAATATAAAATATATTTTGATTTGTTTAAAACTTCTTAGGGAGCGGCTCCCGAGGTGACGGTTTTGGAGAGTCTGGCGTGCCCAAAGTAAAATGCCTCCCACTCAGGCCCAGAAAATAGGATATGCACATAATTAGAACTATTGGATAGGAAACACTCTGAAGTTTCTAAAAGTGTTAACATAATGTCTGTGAGTATAACAGAACGGATATAGCAGGCGAAAACCCGAGGAATTTCTGTCCTGGAAAAAGTGTTTTAGACACATTGCCTCCTTTTGAACCCCTCCCTATTGAAAACAGCCATTTCTGGGAGTAAGATTGCAGTACCTATTGCTTCCACTGGATGTCAACAGTCTCTAGACAGTGTTTGGTGATGTTAGGTTGCTCTGGATGGTAATAGAAGAAGAATTTCGAACTGGTCATCGGATGTACACAGAAGAGGATGCGCGTTCACGGACTCGCATGCACTGTGGTTTTTTCCTTTCCTATCGTCCAGTTTATAATCCGGTTGAAATATTATAATAAATATACATAAAAGTGTTCCTAAGGATACATTATCAATGATGTTTGATTGCGTTAGTGCCCCACCACTCTGTAAGTAGTTAACACTTTTTTGGTTACTACGTGACTCCATATGTGTCATTTCATAGTGTTGATGCCTTCACTATTATTCCACAATGTAGAAAATAGTAAAAATTAAGAAAAACCCTTGAATGAGTAGGTGTGTCCAAACATTTCACTGGTACTGTATGTAAATAAGGTTTTTCTGTTTAAATTTTTTTATAAATTTGAAAACATTTCTAAAAATCAGTTTTTGCTCTGTCATTCTATGGTATTGTGTGTAGATTGATGAGGATAATTTTTATCAATTTGAGCAGCATGTGCTTCTAGTCAGGGTTGCCACTCATGTGGCAATCAGCGTTGTGTTTTTTCTTGTCTACCTGTTTACAAATTAGTCACAAAGAAATACAGAATAATAGGGTATGGGAGTGGGCACGAAGAGCAACTCACAAATCAACCACCCTTCATGCCCACTCCCATACCCTATCATTCTGTATTTCTTTGTAACTAATTTGTATACAGGTAGACCAGAAAAGCCACATCCCTTTTTGGCAGATGAGTGGCAACCCTGATTAGAACCACATGCTGCTCATCTGTAATTCTTTACAAATGCTGTTTTGAATTAAAATAAAATTATGCCGACACACCGAAGAAGGCTGTAAAGCCAAAACGTCTGTGTACGCTTTCGCTGATGCAGTGAAATAATAAAAAACATTGAATAATGAAGTAAGCTTTATCCGACATCTTTTTGAGTGCAAACCTGTTACACCTCTGTTTTTGTCCAATTCACAGGTTTTACGCACCAGCCACGCTTCTGGGAGAGCGCAATGGTTCTCTTTTGATTACATATTTAGCAGGCTCTAATAAAAAGTCTGGACATTATCAAATTGGAATAGTGAGGAAACTAGCCTATATATTTTTAATACATCGACTGATGACTGTTGCTAAAACTTTTCTGTTAGCCCTGAGTTGAAATGTATTGCTTTGAATTAACTTGGTTTGAGGAGATGGTTAAGTCACAGTATTACCTTAAATAATTGATAATTTGGCTCAAGGGTAATGTTTTATTAATCTGTGGGAGATGGTGTGATTTGTAATCACTTGGGTGAAGTGTCTTCAGCTGCAGAATGAATTCCCTCGGGTATCAGTTGCTAGAAAGGCCATAGAATAATCTTTATGATACTATTGCAATAGAATATTGAAAGTAACCCTGATTAGATCCACCTGCTGCTCACCTGTTCTTTACAAATGCTGTTCTGAATTAAAATAAAATTTGACCTACACACTGAAGAAGGCTGTAAAGCCGAAACGTCTGTGTACGCAAAAAAATGTCATCATAGAACAATGAATTAAGCTCTATGCAAAAAAAATTTGAGTGCTAACCCATTCCACCTCTTTGTTCGCCTGCTGAATATGGACAGTAGTTAAACTCCCCTTAGCAGTGTGCAGCTTACATCATAGCTCCTTTGAAGTTTTAGTTCAAACTGAGAGACTTCAATGAGCTAAATTGAATTTAGAGAATGCATAAAAAATGTACTCTCCTTGAAACCATATCCCCAATGACTATAAGGACACATATAAATACAAAGACACTGCAATAACTTCATGATAAACTGTTGAAGTTAGCAGATTATGCAAGATTTTCAACATTGCCCAAGACAAAATATAACTTGAACAATTTTCAACAACCTCGAAATAGCAGTGCATATGCGGATGCCAGGTAACATATAAGCAAGTATTGTATAATACCAAGTAACTATATTCTGTTTATCAAATTTTGATAAAAAATGTAATGTGTTGTTCAAACAACCCTGAATGTAAATGTATGCTCACAATATGGAAGCAGATGTTTGGAAGTCAGCCAAATTGTCTACCAGAGAGATATGAAAGCTGCGTAAATTCTTCTCAATGTTCACAATTGTGGAAAAGCCTGACATCCACTCTGTTTGGATTTGATTGCTGCTGACACACCACATGGCCATGCTCAGACAGGTGTGTGTGCATGTGTTCTCAAAAGCATGTGTGTGCGTGTTTAGGTTTGTATCAGCATAGTCTATCAGTTCAAATGCACACAGCTGTTGCATACTCGGGTGAGCAGCGGTCGGACCCATTGCACCCGTCTCTACACAGCTCAATCACATGAATTGGCTCATGCAACTCTGCACAAGGAGGAACGCTCAGACCCGCTCTGATTACTGATCCTCACCCTTCATTGTTAGCATGTCAGAAGATGATCCTTGCACATCTACTCTCCACAGTGTGATAAATGGAAGCAAACACTGCACTTGGTTGTTGGTGATCCATAATAAGAGGGTATTGAGTAAGGCCCACATTTAAGTCATTTCAGTATTTCATGCTGGGACGATTCCATACCAGCGTAGCCTGAAAATATTTGTGTTATCTCAGATTGTTCTGGCAATTCTCACATAGAAACTTCACTGAGGGGGAGGATGTTTGACATGCTTTTTACATTTGTATCACACTTTTTTTGTAGAAAACCATGATAAGAGTGCCCATTTTAGGACATTTTTAGAAGCCTGACGACAAACATACTTTAGTCTGCCATCATTGAAGTAATTTGTGGTGAGAAGGGGCACAAGATTGGTCTCAAACCAATCAGAGTATCAAACCGCCACTTTACCCATGTGTGTTCTGGCTCTGGCCCAAACAATCGGTTTCTGGGCCAATCAGATGGCCCTGAATGTGTTCGCATTCGGTGAACGTTCGGGGAAGTACAAAGAATATGGAGTAAAAATATGTCACATTCTTTTATTCAACATTAAAATATTAATATTTACATCTCAAAAGTGCCCTTTTTAATTTTATAAATGTTTTAACATATTGTTTGGAACGATATGCTCTACAAGTACCTCACATTTCCAGAATGGACTCTCTGCTAATTCCGAAGGTATGATACATTTTATGAGCACCACCAACAACGTGTGGCCGTGTGTAAATACCCATACTAAAGTACTACATACTTAAACTGCATAGTATGTACTCATCGTACACGTACCGCTTAGTAAAAACTATGCAGTAAGAGAGCATCAGCTGTTCCGGATGACTGTATGATCACGCTCTCTGCAGCCAATGTTAGTAAGACCTTTAACAGGTAAACATTCACAAGGCCGCAGGGCCAGACGGATTACCAGGACGTGTACTCCGAGCATGCGCTGACCAACTGGCAAGTGTCTTCACTGACATTTTCAACCTCTCCCTGTCGGAGTCTGTAATACCAACATGTTTCAAGCAGACCACACTATAAGTGTCTCTATCATGCACAGTCGTGGCCAAAAGTTTTGAGAATGACACAAATATAAATTTTCACAAAGTCTGCTGCCTCAGTTTGTATGATGGCAATTTGCATATACTCCAGAATGTCATGAAGAGTGATCAGATGAATTGCAATTAATTGCAAAGTCCCTCTTTGCCATGAAAATGAACTGAATTTCATCCCTGCCACAAAAGGACCAGCTGACATTATGTCAGTGATTCTCACACAGGTGTGAGTGTTGACAAGGACAAGGCTGGAGATCACTCTGTCATGCTGATTGAGTTCGAATAACAGACTGGAAGCCTCAAAAGTAGGTTGGTGCTTGGAATCATTGTTCTTCCTCTGTCAATCATGGTTACCTGCAAGGAAACACGTGCTGTCATCATTGCATTGCACAAAAAGGGCTTCACAGGCAAGGATATTGCTGCCAGTAAGATTGCACCTAAATCAACCATTTATCGGATCATCAAGAAGTTCAAGGACAGCGGTTCAATTGTTGTGAAGAAGGCTTCAGGGCGCCCAAGAAAGTCCAGCAAGCACCAGGACCGTCTCCTAAAGTTGATTTAGCTGCGGGATCGGGGCACCACCAGTACAGAGCTTGCTCAGGAATGGCAGCAGGCAGGTGTGAGTGCATCTGCACGCACAGTGAGGCAAAGACTTTGGAGGATGGCCTGGTGTCGAGAAGGGCAGCAAAGAAGCCACTTCTCTCCAAGAAAAACATCAGGGACAGATTGATATTCTGCAAAAGGTACAGGGATTGGACTGCTGAGGACTGGGGTAAAGTCATTTTCTCTGATGAATCCCCTTTCCGATTGATTGGGGCATCCAGAAAAAAAGCTTGTCCGGAGAAGACAAGGTGAGTGCTACCATCAGTCCTGTGTCATGCCAACAGTAAAGCATCCTGAGACCATTCATGTGTGGGGTTGCTTCTTATTCATGTGTGGGCTCACTCACAATTTTGCCTAAGAACACAGCCATGAATAAAGAATGGTACCAACACATCCTCCGAGAGCAACTTCTCCCAACCATCCAGGAACAGTTTGGTGAAGAACAATGCATTTTCCAGCATGATGGAGCACCTTGCCATAAGGCAAAAGTGATAACTAAGTGGCTCGGGGAACAAAACATCCATAATTTGGGTCCATGGCCAGGAAACTCCCCAGACCTTAATCCCATTGAGAACTTGTAGTCAATCCTCAAGCGGCGTATGGACAAACAAAACCCCACAAATTCTGACAAACTCCAAGCATTGATTATGCAAGAATGGGCTGCCATCAGTCAGGATGTGGCACAGAAGTTAATTGACATCATGCCAGGGCGGATTGCAGAGGTCTTGAAAAAGAAGGGTCAACACTGCAAATATTGACTCTTTGCATCAACTTCATGTAATTGTCAATAAAAGCCTTTGACACTTATGAAATGCTTGTAATTATACTTCAGTATTCCATAGTAACATCTGACAAAAATATCTAAAGACACTGAAGCAGCAAAGTTTGTGAAAATTTATATTTGTGCCATTCTCAAAACTTCTGGCCACGACTGTACAGTTCACAGATCATAGGTACTTACCGGAGGCATGTATAGGTCTAAAAGGGGACTAAAATGGTCACTTTCGTCATGATTTTTTCTGAAACTGATGTTATGTGAGAATCGACAGAACAATCTGAGATGCCCAAAAATATTTATAGTCTACTTTGGCGTGGAATCGCCCACCTGTAATAGTGCAGATGACTCAAAGGGATTATCACAACACAATCATGTTTGCAGCTGATAATTGCATTTCTACTAGACATATTATTCCCTCTTCCAATTTCCTTTTTCCCAAAAAGTCATTGCCACATTGAGTCTGTATCTCGCCATAAACCATTGTGCTGAACATTGCAGAACTTTTGCTGCTTAGTCATGGCATTCACTAGATTTACTGTACAATCAAACTGCCATTTCCTCCTGCTGTTCGTCCTCTCAAGTCTAAATCAGTGAAGGGTCAGGCATGCTCTGAGAAAAAGAGGTAAGAGAGTAAATGAAAGCAATTTCTTACCAGCTGTGAACTGAGCCCCCAAACACAGTTTCCCATGCAGACTAGTATTATTATAACATCTCAGATTATTTTAAAGGATTTTTTTTTACTAGGCAAGGCAGTTAAGAACAAATTCTTATTTTCAATGACAGACTAGGAACAGTGGGTTAACTGCCTGTTCAGGGGCAGAATGACAGATTTGTATCTTGTGAGCTTGGAGATTTGAACTTGCAACCTTTCGGTTACTAGTCCAACACTCTAACCACTAGGCTACCCTGCCGTCCCAACAATTGCTCCCTGAAGTGAAAATGCAAACTGGTAGGCGACAGTTACTGCGTGAGCTGCCCCTCAATGTTTTTGTCAGGGCTCCTAGGAGGCCATAGACAACATTCGTCCATGAGGAACATCCCTACCAGAAGAATGGGTTTGCACCACACAGACCACACTGAAGATAAATAACTAAACAGCTAAATTGACTAAGCATACTATTATGAATTATTTTATTGATGTTTGTTTGTTAATTATGATAATGAAATACAATGCGGCATGATAACTTAAGCTATAGTAATTTAATTAATTACTATAGATATTTAAAACACTCTATAGTGTCATTTTAAAAGTGTGCTATTAGACAACGCATGGATTATCGTATTTCCATCCCAATTTGAGAAAATCAAATTTTGAATGCTCAATCAATACTTAAACCCACCAAACAGCTGAGATCCACAGAGCCTTAAAACCACACTGACACAGATACATGACATTGCCAGAACATCGTTATTTACGCCATAGTGATGCAGCTAACTTTCCAAAGCTACTCCAAGAGCAATCTTCTGCCAGGCAGCCACATAATTGTGATTGAAATGGAGAACCAAACCCTCCCTCTCCAACTCCTCACCAAGGTCACGCAGAAAAACGAACTTAAAGGTGACATTTTTTTATTCAAGTTTTGCTTACTCTATACTATAGGATGTCTTATTCAAGGCGAATAACATGTTGCATTACGCACTATCTATCCATCATGTTCTGTTCAGCAAAAGTAAAATAGTGCCCTTTCTGATCGGGGAATCAAATCTTTTGGTTTCAAATTACTCTCTCTAAATTACCTCTCTTTTCCTGAATATGGGATGCTTGGTCAATTCACAAGAAATGGGAAGATGGGCTGTGTTGACAGCGCTGCACTATTCTGACAAATCATGTTCTATAAGACTGATTCATTTTCTGGATGAGCGCTGATAGCACACACCAAGCTCAGAGAGAGCCATTTGTTGCCTCTGCAATTCACTGATAGTCTCTCGTTTGAGGATGTCCAATTGATTGTTTTTACTGAATGCTATCAAAAGGAGGTTAGTCATCTTCTTGAGAAAAAAAGATCAAATACAGAAGCAACTGTCAAGGGGAAAAAATAAAAATGCAGGAATGAGAGAGCGACCTAGCATCCAGGAATATCTCTTTAATTAATTTACTCTAAACCAAATCATTTGGCTGTGGGCAATGCAAATACTTCAAAGTCACCACACATCTCCCAGCTTGGAAGGAGTGCTTCATTTACATTTTAATCGGGGTAATTTGGCTCCAGATAATCACTATTTGTTTTGTCTTTTTTTCTTCCTCCTGTACATAGAGCCACCAACGCCTTGAGCTAGAAGCTTCTGTAAGGAGAGGCTAAACTATGCATAGACCCACAGTACTCCTACTCCTTGTGTGCACAGCTGCGCCAACCCCGACTGTTCTCTGATGGCAAACAAGCAAATGGGAGTGGAAGTGTTGAGCTTGTAATTGGCAGAAGACTCTGTCCTTCTGTTCACTCTCGCCGAGGATGCATGGCCTACCGAGTCTCGGTGACTTTGAAACACTCAATCACATTCCGTCTACTTCACTTGGCATGAAAGGAGGGATTTGGAAAGGTCCTCCATCCCCTTACCACCCCCTCTTTTTCTGGAGAAGTTGCGTGTTTTTGGAGAGCTTATGTTTTGTCGGTTTGGATTATGGATGAAGCTTCCTGAATCGGATTTCACTTGAAAGTAACAACATATCTCTGGTTTAACATGACTAATATTGTTGTTGTCAATGTAGCGTTCCCTTCTCTCTGCCTCTGGTGAATGGCTCTTGTTACGTTATATCTTTTGTTTCGTCCTTTATCAAACTCCAACATATCACCACCTTTCAGTACTAGGGTGGTATTAAATGTATCTTGGCTAGAAAAATGAAAGTGAAGGTTGACTACCTTTTAGGAGGAAGTTGTCTCCCAAAGCAGGCTCAAAGAGCTTCCTTCTTCACTCAACTCAATAATGAAAATAAAAAAAACATTCTCAATGAATCAAACACAATTCCTCCCTCCAGCAAGACTCTTGGATGTTTAGGTCAAAGTGTAGTAAATTAGAAACATGTTGAGGGGAATGATGCTCTTTTAATGACCGTAGTTTCTCTAATGACTAAGCACAACTGAAGGCAGTTACAAAAACTTTGGTATATAATTTTCCCTAATTTAGCACAATAAACCATCTGAGTAGTTAAAGGTTACAAAAACAGATAAGCAGTTTTGGAGATGTATTATTCAATGTCTGATTTTGCCTTTTTAATTGCTACACTATATTGTAGTATAGGCAACAGGTTGTAGGATGACCTTTTATATAGCTATTTCAATTGCAGTGAACATACAGTGCATTCGGAAGGTTTTCAGAACTTCATCATTCATTCATCATCATTCTTAAATGGAAGAAATTTGGAACCACCAAGACTCTTCCTGGATCTGGCTGCCCGGCCAAACTGAGCAATTGGGGGAGATGTGCCTTGGTCATGGAGGTGACCAAGAACCAGATGGTCACTCTGACAGAGCTCTAGAGTTCCTCTGTGGAGATGGGTGAACCTTCCAGAAGGACAACCATCTCTGCAGCACTCCACCAATAAGGTATTTATGGTAGTGGCCAAAAGGATGCCACTCCTCAGTAAAGGGCACATGACAAGCCCGCTAGGAATTTGCCAAAAGGCACCTAAAGATTCTCAGACAATGAGAAACAAGATTCTCTGGTCTGATGAAACAAAGATTGAACTCTTTGGCCTGAATGCCAAGAGTCACGTCTGGAGAAAACCTGGCACTGCTCATCACCTAGCCAATACCATCTCTATGGTGAAGCATGGTGGTGGCAGCATCATCATGCTGTGAGGATGTTTTTCAGCGGCAGGGACTGGGAGACTTGTCAGGATCGAGGGAAAGATGAACGGAGATTCTTATGAAAACCTGCTCCAGAGTGCTCAGGACCTCAGACTAGGGCAAAGGTTCACCTTCCAACAGAACAACAACCATAAGCACACAGCCAAGACAACACAGGAGTGGCCCAGCCAGAGCCCAGACTTGAACCCGATCGAACATCTCTGGAGAGACCTGAAAATGGCTGTGCAGTGTCGCTCCCTATCCAGCCTGACAGAGCTTGAGAGGATCTGCAGAGAAGAATGGGAGAAACTCCCAAAATACAGATCTGCCAAGCTTGTAGCATCATACCCAAGAAGACTCTAGGCTGTAATTGCTGCCAAAGGTGCTTCAACAAATTACTGAGTAAAAGGTCTGAATACTTATGAAAATGTGATATTTCAGTCATATTTTTGTGTATGTGTGACAAAATAAAATAAAACAGTGTTTTGCTTTGTCATTGTGGGTTATTGTGTGTAGATTGATGAGGGAAAAAACTATTTAATCCAATTTAGAATAAGGCTGTAACGTAACAGAATGTGAAACAAGGGGTCTGAATCATCAAGCAGCCTGGTAGCTACTACACTGTGTGTGACGTGACATGAGTTCAGAAATTCTAAGAAACAGAAGTTCACAGGATGGTGGTGCCAGGAAACTAACGGTGCAGTGTTCCAGTTGACAGATCATTATCTGGCATAGAGGTGAAGGGTCACGACTCACAGCTGAATCAGACATGTTGAAGGGCCTGGTGACTTTTGAGCTTCAAAGAACAATTGAACACTTGAATTTTGCTGGATTTTGTTTTGGCTGAAATATCATAAAGTACTGTACAATTACTCTACCATCACATTTGTCGTCTTTATGTACAGCTTGAGCTTTTGTTTTGGAGCAACTGAAAATAAATCTATTAGCCACACATTTTCTGAATCGGGCAATTGAGGAAATACTAGTAATTCAATGACTAGAGTTCGACATGTTAATTAAGAGAAGCTTCTGTTAAAAATGTTTTTGCTACAGTAGTTTTCAAACAATTATAGTACATAGCCTACAGTACAGTCACCCTAAACATCCATTGTGTCTGGAAACTAGGACATCATAACACCATCTTCCTCCAAACTCAGGTCCCTCACACACTCCCTACTGTTTTATCTAATATTTATACACATAAATGTAATTGTTTGATTGCCGTCTCTACTTTGAGTGAAGCCTGTGTCTTGGGACAGGGGACCAAGCTAATTCAAATGGGAGTCATGGGCAGTGCATGGCATCTGTATCAGCTGTGTTAGTAACAGCTAAATGAGATTGGCAAAGTCTGAACAATAAAGCTGACCTGATATCATGTGAAGGCGTCATTCATCACATCAGTCCCGTGAGTGCAAACTCCACCGTGAAAAAGAAACACGTCAAAGACTGGAGTGGAATAATCTTATCAAGTTTTCAACTGGTGAGCAATTGCGGTAGAGATGTCATTTCTCATGCCATTATGAAGCTTGCTCTTCACAGGAAATGAAAAGAACAAACAAACAAAGAACAGCACAAGCACCACATGAGACCACAGTCTTCAAACATGCCTTTTTTTTCTTTTGTGATTGAATATATACAGTAGATCACAATGAGAAGATTCACAATGAGGGATGAGGCTTGCCAGCCATAGCTCAGAGCCAGTATTGTGGGCTAACTGAGGGTGATGCAATCCTGTCATCTACAAATAGGATATGTTCTCTAACAGGGGTTTGAACCATTCCTCTTATAGAGTTCAAATGATAGCTTATAATGAAATAGTTTTGCTACAGGCTTTGCACTTGTAGTCATTTATTAATTAGCACTCATTTGACCTCAGTAAGTAACAATAGATTGATATCAGAAAATATGGTGGTTTCATGTAATTCCAATTATTTTCTAGATTCTATCTCGAAGAAGGAACAAAAGAGCTGTTACATGATCCACATAACTAATAACCAATAAATTCAGCTAAAATTGCAAGTGAGAACCAGTGGCCAAATCCTTCGAGGAATTCAATTTCAGACCGCTGCTATGCAGATACCAAGGATGCAAGCTGCATATAAATCATGAAATAAGGTGGGAGTGGGACTTTTTTATTTTCATCGTGTTTTGTAATTGCAACAAAGATTAGACAATGCGTGCTCAGCTCATTTTTCCTGCAAATACTCCCATTTAGTCTTTGTAATTGGATCTTAATTGAAGGGTGATGCTTCAAATAGCCATTATGGGAAAAGCAGGTAGGATCCATAATTTGGTGAAATGCAAGTAATTAGAATTTAATAAAGCACTGGAAGAGAAGAAGGTTTTGATGAGAATATTCTTTGGATATATAAGACATGGGCTGCAGTGTAACTTTTATTAGATTACATTCTGCAATTGAGGGATTCATAAAGAGCACACACACACACCATGCAGAAACTCATCTAATTAGTCTTTATTGCCAATCTAACACATCCAACATGAGTCATTCCAAGTGTGAGCTTGAACAGAAAATGAGTTCAGAGATTGAAGTTGCCCGGACTCAGATAAATTGGTTGAGTAAATGTTATAGATTTTTTGTAATGTCTTTGTGATCCCGTATGAAAGGGAACATATGCAGTGGTTACCCGTCATTCAGGGTCTGATTTTGAGCCCCATAGTACCAGTCAAAGTTTGGACACATCTACTCATTCAACGGTTTTTCTTTATTTTTACTATTTTCTACATTGTAGAATAATATTGAAGACATCAAAACTATGAAATAGCACATATGGAATCATGTAGTAACCAAAAAAGTGTTATACATATTTTAGATTTTAGATTCTTCAAGGTATCCACCCTTTGCCTTGATGACAGCTTTGCACACTCCATAGCTTTTCAAGTTATTTCTGTTTTTTATTTGTAATACATTTGCAAAGATTTCTCCAAACCTGTTTTTTCTTTGTCAATTATCTTTTTTTATTTAATCAATTTTAGAATAAGGATGTAATGTAACAGAATGTTGAAAAAGTCAAGGGGTCTGAATACTTTCCTAATGCACTGTACATGAGATTTGAGTAAAATCATGGATGCTTAACACTGATAGCTGTTGTTGCATTGTTTTCTGATAACGCTACATAATTATGGACAATCATTGCTCTAAGAAGGGAAGGAAAGGCTGCCAATCATAGACATTTTCCATCTGCAGTGTGGGTTGAAACTACCCACTGTTTTAGAGAGACTCAATAAAGGTGCACAAAATGGCTGTCTCATAAACGTTTATACGTAGTAACAGATTTTTTATGGAAAACTGTCAGCGCTGTGTCCAGATACTCAAACAGTGCAGAGAGTATAATTATGCACAAGAGCCATCAAATATTTATGAATGGCTTTAAAATTGGATGGTATCTCACTGAGTGAACAGATAAGCTGGCTAAATTGTGAGACAGTAGGAGAGTAAAAAATGAGAGAGAGAGAGAGAGCCTGTCTAAGTTGAATATTGAATGTTACCATGACTAGTGGAAAGAATAAATGTTTACACTGCAAAACTAGTGATGATCTCAATAACCAGTAGGCATGTTGTGTGCTGACTTCAGTGTTTTATAGTCGGTACTGAAAAAGGGAGGGCTGGTGTCATTTACAGCACAATCTTAGCCAAGCCATATGTGACCCGATTCAGGAAACTAGGCGTATGTCGCAAGTCACGACTTCACAGGAGAGCTGTTTGAATGTAAAAAATATTTTTTTATCAAAATGTGTTTTTGGGCAGAAATGCCTTCACGAACACGTGAACTTTCATGAACCTTAATATGAAACGTGTATGCCATCTGTAAATACGAATACAATTGTTAAGTTATAAGCCTAGTTGGTTTAGCCACAGAAAAAGTGAGCAACCTTCCCGCTAGCCATGATTGGCTGAGATAATGAGTGGGCTGGACATGCCGAGAGATGAGTTTGTATTGGTCTGCCATATAGCACGCGTCTGTCTATTGGAGCTGGTCAGTATGTCTAGGTAATCGCTTCAAACGTGGCTTAACATTTTTTTTATCTAGTAGTAAACCTAATGTCAAGTTAAAGTGAACTGTTAGCTAGCTAACATTAGCTGGCTGGCTCGCTAGCTAACGTTATATGTATGATCTCCACTTTCTGGAGGACCGAGTTCTGAAATCAGTGGAATTTGAGTATGATAGCTAAGGAGATGGAGAAGACACCAGTCTGGATTACATCGTGCATGGCATCAGACAGGAGACACGTCCAACCATGATACTGTTAAGATAGTCTAGCTAGCTAGACTTTCAGATATTACACATTTCTGATTTCGACAGAAAGTGGTTTCATTTCAAGTGTGCTGTTAGCTAGCTAACGTTAGCTGGCTGGGTCGCTAGCTAGCGCTATGTGTATGATCTTATTCTTCGTATCTCAGACACATTTGCTTGACTAGTTATAGCCATAGAACCTGGTTGGTTAGCTACCTGCAGATTCATGCAGGGTAGTAACGTCATGGTCCATTGTTTAGCTAGCTAGCTAAATGTCTTAACAAAAGAGTCCACTCCAATTTTGACAAATTATTTTCATTTCAAGTCAGTGTACTGTTAGTTAGCTAGCTAACGTTATCTGGCTGGCTCGCTAACTAACGTTACGTCATGCGCTGGGAATCATTGTTTACCTAGCTAGCTATATAGCTATATTTTCTAAACAAAAGACTCTTGTCTTAGTGTGCCAGAGTGCAGAATAACTGATTCATTTTTTAACGCTCAACACCAGTTGAATATGTCCGGTGTCAGTAAACGTCGGCAACAAAGCGTAATTCAATTGTTGCAGCACTGTTAGTCACCAATGCTGTGGATAACATGAAAACTGCCTAACCAGCTCTGCTAGGGAGAGTAAAATGGTCAGAGTGGGGTGTTCTCTCATTATGTGTCTGGAAGCAGCTAGCCAATGTTAGCCAGTTAGCTTGGGTGCTTGACTGTCCTTGTGAGGTCAGAGCTTTCAAAACAACCCTGCTTATTGGCCAGAGCGTCCAGTGTGCGCTTTGAACGCTAAACACTCTGATTTTACGAACGGACAATCTGACAGCACAGTTGCAGTCACCAACGCTCTAGATAACAGACTAACAGCCTAACCAGCTCTGCTAGGGCGAGTAATGTTCAGTGAGCTGTTCTCTTTCTCTTAGATGTCTGGAAGTAGCTGGCAAGTCAGTACAGAACACACGGATCATCCCTTAAAGAGATGGGTGGGGCTAAGGCTTAAAAAGTGTGAACAATGCTGAATGGGTGTAGACAAAGAAGGGCTCTCCAATAGTAGTACCAAAACATTGAAAGACAGTTCTCAAAAGTGAGTTTACAAGTTTACAACTTTCAAAGCAGAATTACTTTCCTATTGTTTCCTCAAATGCAGTGTACAATATACAATTTTGTAGCTCTGAGTCTCTACTTTTATCCAATGTAAAAAAAAAACAGAAATTCAAATGTTGCTACATAAAACAGAATCCAGGTGGTGAGTCACATATGGGAATGGTACTACACAATATAGGGTGCCTTCCCCCTCCCGCCAAGTCCAAGGAGAGGAGCTAGGGCTCTGGAGCAGACCCAGTGGACTAACCTATTCCCTATGGAATACTCCGATAAGAGTAGAGAATATGTGTTCTGCAAGTATAACCTTGCTTTGCTCCACCTTCGCAACCAAAGATGAACATGTTTACTCTTAATAACAGGAAGCCTTTGCTTGAGTGTCTGGAGAATGTGTCAGCTGGTAAATGCTGGCTCTTTGCCTGGACTTGGCCCACATTCTGCACTGTTATGCAGAAAGATTCATCAATTGTGTCAAATCTGAGAACATTTTTAGATAGCAACTGGGATAGCAACTGTAATCTATATCTACAAATATGTGCTGTATGCTTGAGGGAGCTTAACATGTGGAGGGATAGGCTAAAGAGTCATTCTCCCAGGCACAGGAGCCCAGACCCGTGTAGTACTAGAAGTGCATGTTTCAAGCACTTATCAAATATTTTGAGCAGTCAAATTAGCATGCAAGATAATCTGCATACCACATCAAAAGGATAGACATTTCCGGAGAAGTGCCCTGTTTTAAGGAATTATAACTCTGTTTTTAAAAATGACATGCCGGATTAAATCTGGTTTCCCCTTTCCCAGAAAAGCCTTTTGGTGATACAACAAGTGGTCTGTCGCGATTAAATGGGATGCAAACAGCATATGGTCATGCAAAGCCTGCCAAACTTGTGATGGACAAATACCAAGCACCACAACTACAGTAGTATGGCTGTAATGCAAAATATATACTGTATATCTACTGCAGCTTTCACCCACTTGTTCAGTCAAAGATCAAGCCCTTATCCAAGCTGTGTAATAAGATCAAGTATAGCTGAACATATCTGGGTCTGATGTAGCCACCAGAGAGTTAACATGCCTCCATAAGCATACAATTCCTTATAAGAGTGACCTCTGAGAAACAAACCTCTCCCTGCCTGGAAATGATTAAAATCTACCCAAGGTGGGCAAGTCCCTCAGGGGAGCTAAACATGCTCTGAATGTCTAATGGGCTGGCCTCAATACACACAATCCCGAATGTCGGTATGGAAATGGAATGGTGGTCTCTCTAAACTGCTTCTGGGACTCAGATTTGAATCACAGCCAGGCCATACAGTTAAATCTCAACAGACTGTAAAGGGGTAAGTCCTGGGACTTGTGTTAACTGCCCTGTCGAAACGGTAGTGTAAAAAAGGATGCACAAATACAACTATTTCTCTTTACACTGAGTGAACTCAACACTGATTAGAAAAGGCATATTTGAAGTGCTTGAACGGTATAAGACCCCAACAAAAAACATCATTCAAAGGAAAATTATTGTATCAACCAAACATTTTGGACATTACCACGCATGGGGTTGACTACTGAATTGTGCACAGCAGCTGAATAGGTCATAATAATACTGAGAACTGAGACCAATCAACAGTTACCTCTTGAATGATGAAGGATTTAAAAATGATGATTTATGGTTTTGCCATGTCTAAGAGGCACACTTAACCTCTCAGGGATCACTGCACAACTTGACCGTTTTGGAGAGCCTGGCGTGCCCAAAGTAAAATGCCTCCCATTCAGGCCCAGAAAATAGGATATGCACATATTTGGTACCATTGGATAGGAAACACTCTGAATTTTGTAAAACTGTTAACCATTTGTCTGTGAGTAAAACAGAACGGATATGGCAGGCAAAACCCAGAGGAATTTCTGTCCTGGAGAAAGTGGTTTTCACAGAGTGCCTCATTTGGAACCCCTCCCTCATGAAAATGCCCATATAAGGGCATATGAATGCAGTACCTATCGCTTCCTCTGGATGTCAACAGTCTCGAGAAAGTGTTTTGANGTAAAAGTGTTCCTAAGGATACATTTAAAATGATGTTTGATTGTTCTTGGACAAGTTTATAGGTATAAGTTGAACGAGTTCTAGTCACGTTTCAATGGAGGTGTGGACGCTGTAGTTTCTGATTATAACGCGCGAACCAAATGGAGATTTATGGATAAAATACATGACTTTTTCTAACAAAAGAACCATGGATTGTCTTCGTTGGACACTTAGGAAGACCTCAGCAGAAGTTCTTCAACAGGTAATTGATTTGTTTTTGCTGTGAAATGTGTTGTGTGTGCCACGCTGGCTAATGAATTCATGGCTATGAGAAAGTATGTGAGGTGCTGCCCTCAAACAATCAAATGTTGTGTTTTCGCCGTAAAGCCTTTTTGAAATCTGACAACGCTGTGATATTGCCAAGAAACAGAGCTTTTGATGAGCTTTTTTGACACTTGTATATTGGTGGATGTTTAATAATTCAACTTTTGGATTTTGAATTTGGCGCCTCACATTTCACCTGGTAGTGTCGGGAGTGGGGCGCTAGCGCCCCAGTGATCCCTGAGAGGCTAACCCATATGTGGCACATTTCAGAAAGTAGTGACGCGTATATCGTACGTGACTACTTCATGGGAGCGCAATTTGAAGGTAAACTATATTTTTTTACCTGTTTGAGCTAGGGGGCAGAATTTTTAAGTTCGGATGAAAAACGTGCCCAAAGTAAACTGCCTGTTACTCAGGCCCAGAAGCTAGGATATGCACACAATTAGTAGTATTGGATAGAAAACACTCTGAAGTTTCTAAAATTGTTAAAATATAACTGTATAACAGAACTGATATGGCAGGCAAAAACCCGAGGGAAATCCATCCAAGAAAATGTGATTCTGTGAGCTGACTCATTTTCTATTGAGTTGCTATAGGAAATGCTTAAATTCAGCTCCCAGGTAGCAGTACCTATGGCTTCCACTAGATGTCAACAGTCTTTAGACAAGGTTTTAAGCGTTTATCTAGAAAAATAAGGGAGTAGAAGAAGTGTATCCAAGTGGAGTGACGAAGTACCTTTTGGGTTTGGCACGCGGGAACTTGAGCGCGCGTCTCATTTTTTTCCTTTTCTATCGCCCAGGTTATTACCCGTGTGAAAAATTATAGTTAATATAGATAATAGTGTACCTAAGGATCGATTAGAAGCATTGTTTGATTTGTTTGGACAAAGTTTATAGGTATATTTTGAACACTGTATGTCTTGTATAATGGACAAGTGGACGGTGGATTTTTTGAACAGAGCACGACAACCAAATGGAGTTTTATGGATATAAAAGAGGGACTTTTTCGAACAAAAGGAATATTGGTTGTCTTGCTTGGACACTTCGGATTAACATCAGCAGAAGATCTTCAAAGGTAAGCGATTTATTTTAGCTCTTTTTATGTGTTTTGTGACACCTGTCCTGGTTTTATTATTATGCTAATGGAGGAAGTACACGGGGCGCTGTCCTCAGACAATCAAATGTTATGCTTTCACCGTAAAGCCTTTTTGTAATCTGACTACGCTGTGAGATTGCCAAGATTCTAAGCTTTTGAAGAGTGTGCAACACGTGTATTTTCATGAATGTTTGAAATGAGTATTTCTGTAATTTGAATTTGGCGCTCTGCAATTTCACCAGATGTTGTAGATGTGGGACATGAATTCTTTTTTTGGCAGAAATGCCTTCTGGAAGATGTTAACTTCATTACAAACGTGTATGCCATCTGTAAATATGAATACAATTGTTAAAGTAGGAGCCTAGTTGGTTTAGCCACGGAAAAATAGATCAACCTTCCCGCTAGCCATGATTGGCTGAGATAATGAGTGGGCTGGACATTCCGAGAGATGAGTTTGGATTGGTCTGCTATGCAGCACGCTTCTGTCTATAACATGAGCTTGTCAGTATGTGTAGGTAATCCTTTCTAACACTGCTTTTTTGAAGACATTACTTAGTAGAACTGCGTAAGTGTTGCTCTCCACTTTCTGGAGGACCAAGTTATGAAATCAGTGGAATTAGAGTATGATATCTAAGGAGATGTAGATAATTCTGGCATTTGATTGCAAATATTATGCAGACAGAGTTAAAAATAGAACATACAGAAGGCTCCGGATTACATCTTCAAACAAAGGGCAACCATGGCATCCATGACAGAGAGGGAGAAGCGTCCATCCATGTATACGGGTAAGATCGTCTAGCTAGCTACGTTTTCAGATAAACATTTCTAATTGTCAGAAAGTAGTTTTCATTTCAAGTTAAAGTGTACTGTTAACTAGCTAGCTAACATTAGTTGGCTGGCTAGCTAGCTAACGTTACGTGTATGATCTGTGTAGAAATATTTTTGTATCTCAGAGCCATTTGCATTGGTAGTTATAGGATAATGTTAGCTACTGGAAGATTCATGCATGGTAGAAACGTTATGAATTGGGATTATGGTTCATTGTTTAGCTAGCTAGTTACATGTCTAAACAAAAGACTCTACTATACAAGTAAATATTTCAAAAGAATGTTTATGATGTCACTGCAACAACTGTCGATAGACGTAGCTGGTAAATTCGCAGAATAACTGACGATTTATAAACGCTCAACACCCGTTGAATATGACCGGTGTCAGTAAACGTTGGCAAAAAAGCATAATTAAATTGTTGCCAGGAGCACAGTTGCAGTCACCAATGCTCTGGGTAACATAAAAACAGCCTAACCAGCTCTGCTAGGGCTGTCACGATCTTCATTTATCGACCAAGGCGCAGCGTGCCAGGTTGAGAAAAACGTGTTTATTTCTTAACTCACCCAAAACAACAAACGAAGATCAACTGGTGTAGTAGCAACATACAACCAAAGAGATGCAACTTCCCACAAACACTGGAGGGAAAAAGGGCTGCTTAAGTATGGTTCCCAATCAGAGACAACGATAGACAGCTGTCCCTGATTGAGAGCCATACTCAGCCAAAACAACGAAATATAAAGAACCTAGAATGCCCACCCCAACTCACACCCTGACCCAACCAAAATGAAACAAACAGGCTCATATTGGTCAGGGCTTGACAAAAAAAAGCTCTCCAGTAGGTATCAAATATTCAAGGGCCATTTTCTCAAAAGTGAGTCTAAAAGTTTATCAACAATCAAAGCAGAATTACTTTCCCATGGTTCCTCAACTGTAGTGTATGATATACCATTTTCTACTTCTGAGTCTTTACTTTTATCCAATGTCAAAAACACAATTTCAAATTTTACTACATAAGACTGAATTGAGCCGGTCGGTCAGATATGGCCTATTTAAATCAAATATGAAACGTGTTGTAGTTACCCTTACATACATGTAGATAGCATATTGATGTAAAAAGTGACTCTCAACCCTCAAGGGAGTTTTCACCTAGTCTCCACACATGAGGGAATACATGCAGATCAAATTTCCCAGAGCAAAGACAATACCCAAGCTAATTTAAAGTGCAATGGGGAATCATTTTGAGAAAAGATTTATCTTACCTATTCACAGTGTTTTTGGCAGGTATATTAGCATGGGAACGCATAAACAACATCAGAAGTTGACATACGAGAATTCAAAACAGAACTTTCTTGAGTAAAAGGTGCGGAGAGACTTTACGCTTGGGAGGACACCCGAGTCCATCTGAGAGAATTTAGATGGACAGGCCACTGTGAAATAACTAGGAAGATACCGATGTTTCCAGCCGACGTGCCAGAAAATGTCATTACAGAGAGGAGTGGAAAAGGCATTTGGGCGAAAATGTGTGCACTTTATTTAACAGTTCAATCAGGACCCATCTTTGTGCTTAATAGAACGGAAATAAGAAAAGCCTACAGTTGTCAGAGGTGCATTACCATTCCACACCGGGACCATATATCATAATACACTGTTGATCTTTTCCCATAACAAGCACTATAACTTCTCTTTGTTCTATGGGTGGCTTTGTATAAAACTACTTTGTCAAAAATATAAATACATTTTTTAAGACAGACAACTTTTGGTTTGTACACGTCAGGGTGAGTGGAGCACTAATAGAAGATGCCCTTGGAGGAAGTCCTTGGAGAGGTGTTTATTTTTTGTAGCATGTGTGTCAATAATTAATGTGTGTTTATGCATCCGATACACTTTTATTCAGAAATGAAATTGCTTTCTGTAGTTACTGTGTATTCATATGGCAATGTCACGCTTCACTGGATGGCTGCATTCCAACACAGAGGAAAATAATTTGGTGTCCCACTGTTGAATCGAATTCCACACTTGCCTTTGGAAAGTATTAGATGGGAAGGAAATATGGACAGACGTATCATACAGTTAACTTTAAATGCATTGTAATGTTTAAGTGGTTACAAGGACATTACACAAAATGTCTCTACTATAGATGGAGGATATTAATTTGATTACCTGTTGTAGGAGAACTTTCCTGTAAATCTTGTAGTGTGTTTTAAGTTTAAAAAGGCTTCTGAAGTTTACAATTTCCACTTTGAAATTGCAGACTTGATTTTCTGTTACAAAAAATGAATCAACCCCTACACAATTTTCCATTAATTATAATCCACATAATAATTCACCTTTCCTGTTACTGCAGGATGATTTTCCTGCTGTAGCAAACTGGCCCAAATTAAGATCCTACGTCTGTACTTAAGTTGACTGTTCATGTAGATGTTGATTGAAAATTATAAACAAGGCAAGGGCTTCCTCTTAAAACCACTAAGTAAATTAGCCATGATTATACGATTGCATTTATATTTCATGAACACACTTAAGAAAAAATATCATCATTATGTTTTTTAATTTGAGATGTTTTCCACCCTGTTAGGTAGATGACAAATAAAGTGTTACTTTTCAGAGCTTAGTATAAGGATTAGTAAAACACCGGGCCATTTCACATTGCTGAATGCAGAGAAGGGTAGTTTTGGATGAGAGCATCCTTACCTTGTCACTGCCACAGCTTTGTTTTGCTTCAATGTACTCTCTCCTCAAATCTTAGAGTGGCGCTATTGATCCAAACAAATTCACCAACCATATGCCTAAGTCAGCTGATCTTGACAGTTTCGGGACAAATCAGTTGGAGCCAGGGGCCCAAAAACACTCTTTCCGGTGTCCAGGTGTAAGTGAGTGTTTTCCATGTACAACAAAGCTATATTTGTCACGCCCTGATCTGCTTACCTGTCCTTGTGCTTGTCTCCACCCCTCTCCAGGTGTCGGCCATTTTTACCATTATCCCCTGGGTACTTATACCTGTGTTCCCTGTTTGTCTGTTGCCAGTTTGTCAAGCCTACCAGCATTTTTCACTCTGTTCCTGTCTATTGATTGTTGCTGTTTTTCCCGGTATTGACCTTTACTGCCCGCCCTGACCCTGAGCCTGCCTGACGTCCTGTACCTTTGCCCCACTACTCTGGATTACGGACCTCTGCTTGACCTGACCCTGCTTGCCGTCCTGTACCTTTGCCCCACTACTCTGGATTATCAACCCCTACCTGCCTTGACCTGTCATTTACCTGCCCCTGTTGGTGTAATAAACATTGTTACTTCAACACAGTCTGCATCTGGGTCTTACCTGAAAAATGATCATATTGAGCTTTGTCATAAACAACTTGATTTGTAGCTAGCACAAAGGCCCACCCAATAGCACTGACCTTTTCCCTATCTTTGCATTAGGGAAACTAATAAAATGTCTCATGAAAATACTTTGTGTCTAGGGATTTATATCTGCATTTCATGACTGCTTGAGCTGGGATTTGTGGCACACTAAATGTGTCAAATGATTTTTGAAAGTCTGTTGAGAAATGCTAAGTGTTGATCCGAGAGAATGTTGAAGTACCTGGGTACTTAAGTAAACATACTTGAAAGTACTACTTAAGTAGTTTTTGGGGTGTCTGTACTTTACTTCACTATTTATATTTTTTTTACCACTTTTACTTCTACTCCACGATATTCCTAAAGAATATTCGGTACTTTTTACTCCATGCATTTTCCCTGACACCCAAAAGTACTCGTTATATTTTGAATCCTTAGCAGAACAGGAAAATTTTATAATTCCCACACTTATAAAGAGAACATCCCTGGTCATCCCTACTGCCTCTGATCTGACGGACTCACTAAACACATGCTGTGTTTGTAAATGATGTCTAAGTGTTGGAGCGAGCCCCTGGCTATCTGTAAACAAAAAAAACAAGAAAATGATGAGGTCTGGTTTGCTTAATGTGAGGAATTTGAAATGACTTATACTTGTAATTCTACTTTTACTCAAGTAGAATTTTACTGGGCGACTTTCACTTCAGTCATTTTCTATTTAAAGTATCCATACATTTACTCAAGTATGACAATTTGGTACTTTTTCCACCACCACAAGAACACTTTTCAAGGACACTGTATTTGCAATATGAACATTGATATGCTATGAAAACAGGTTATATCATCCATGCATAAGACATGCTTTATAAACCTGTAGATAACTATGCTAGATCCAGGATATACAGTAGTCTCCTGGAACAATGATGGATGAAAACTAAGATGGCTGATAAAGAGGGAGTCATAGACATTGACACGGAATATATTTTTAAAGATCGCATGTACACCATTTTGTTGTACAGTATCACACTTGCAGGTTGATTTCCATTGCACCATTAACTACCTCTCTCATATTATCCTCCTCTCTAGCTCTGTTGAATATCTTTGAGGAGACTATTGTTTGAATCAAATATCTGCAATGGCCTGGCTGCTCCCCCAGGGGAAATCACGATCCTCTCCCTCTTTCATATTGGTTTAGAATATCCCTGAGCTGTAACTCCACATACATATCATTTTGAGGGTGTTAATACTATATATTGCGTCATACTGTACTATACCAATTGCTTATGGACATTACAAGGCACTGTAAAAACAATATGTTCTACATGTGGGTATTATTAGTGCACTTTCAGCTTTTCACTAAGATGATTTTCCATACTATCTGGGGAAAGATTGCAGATCCTTATCTGTATGGCTGTCACTTGGGGCTGCAAACTGCCATTGAAATTGACCATATTGTTTGTTGCGGTAGCATCCCAAAGAAAATGTGAAATGGGCCATGCATAACTCCCAGGCTAATTGACTACTCCTTCAGTTCTTATGTCAAAAAACACAATTATTTCTGCCTCTGAAACAAGTTAGACATAAAGGCGGGGAGCTGAAACATGCTAATATGTCTCCCGAAATTAGATCTGATCAAGTTGGAAAAAAAGAAGCTTCCCACACATCAAAGGCTGATGTCAACGCGATTCATAGTATCAATGTCTCTGCCATTGAACAAAGCACTGCAGAATAATAAAACATTACAAGATTGCTTATATAAGTGGCAACATTTTTGGACTCCTATAAGTGGCAACAGGGTTCATTTTTTACCCAAAATTGGAAAGGATATCAGGAATCAAGGTAAGACCCAAGTGCAGACTGTGTGAAGTAACAATGTTTAATGTAACCACAGGGGCAGGCAAACGACAGGTCAAGGCAGGCAGGGGTCGATAATCCAGAGTAGGAGCAAAGGTACAGGACGGCAGGCAGGCTCAGGGACGGGCAGAGTGGTCAGGCGGGCGGGTACAGGGTCAGGACAGGCAAGGGTAAAAAACAGGAGGACGAGAAAATAGAGGCTGGGAAAAGACAGGAGCTGACAGGACGACCGCTGGCAAGCTTGACAAACAAGACAAACTGGCAACAGACAGAAAACACAGGTATAAATGCACAGGGGATAATGGGGACGATGGGTGACACCTGGAGGGGGGTGGAGAGAATCACAAGGACAGGTGAAACAGATCAGGACGTGACAAAGGATGGATGGAAAAAAGACACTTTCTGTCAATCTGTTACACTTTTTATTTTATTAACCTTTTGTAAAACAATACATTGTTTAATTCCCACAAATAAACATACATTTAAAATGTTCATACATTTATAGTTAGATTTTTTGTTTTGAACAGATGTTTTTTATACATTTCAACCTAGCCACTTGTTATGAACATTTGTCTGTTATTAATTAAAAGTGGTTTGTTTCTGTGATAGAGGCTAAGAAATTGGAAATTGACCTAATCTGACATACTGATATGACCTAAGATGGCCACAGATATGGGCTATATAGGCAATATGGGTGCCGGTGCCACCAGACTTTTACATAGCCCATAGCGTTCCAAAGTTAGAGCTATCAACTCAGTTCCAACACTATCAACTCGGTATAGAGACATTAGGCAGGTTTTCTATTGACCCAGGTTTGTTCAACAAAACAAATGGCGCCCCCCAAAAAATGTGTAATGGAAATGGCAGATATAGGATACCTTTTCAAAAGAACACATCATGTTCCACAGAAACACCCAGATGCAGAAAATGTTGAAGTAACAAAAGTTTATTACGAGAACGGGGGCAGGCAAAACGACAGGTCAAGGGCAGGAAGAGGTCAGTAATCCAGATCAGAGTCCTAAAGGTACAGAAAGGCAGGCAGTCTTGGGGTCAGGGCAGGGAGAGGTTAATAATCCAGGGTGGTGTGACATTGTACAGAAACGTCAGGCAGGCTCAGGGCAGGCAGAATGGTCAAAACTGGGAACACTAGAAAACAGGAACTAGAAACAGACAGGAGCAATGGGGAAAACGCTGGTAGGCTTGACGAACAAACAAACTGGCAACAGACAAACAGAGAACACAGGTATAAATACACTGGGGATAATGTGGAAGATGGGTGACACCTGGAGGGGGGTGGAGACAAGCACAAAGACAGGTTAAACAGATCAATTTGTGACAGATCAACAATATTTTTATCCGTTCACCCGGCGGTGGAATTTATAAACGATGATGGACCCTTTTTTTATACATGAATTATGGTTTCCTAATTATGTTGGAGGTACGTGGGGCACTCCACTCCACATTTAATTCTAAATGCCTAATGCTTGCAAAATGTTCAACTATAAAAATATTGTTTATTTGCAAGACAATGATTGTTGTGACTTTCAATAATGCCTGAATTGCTTCACCTTGTTTTTCTGGTTGCCTGGCAAGTTTCACCATCCAATTATTTCAGATCTACAGGAGTGCAAGTTTCACTATGGCACGGACCATGGCGATACGTTGGCACATGAGAATTATTAGAATATGGAAAAAATTAGTATAATATTGCATTCTATCCATGCTGGCTTTCGCGGGCTACCTGAGACATGAAAGGGCATACAGAGAGGGCATACAGGCTGTCGCCAATTTATTAATGCACAATTTGCCTAAAAGGTTAACGGCAAATTCTTAAATATAGTCTTTGTTGTCATTCAACTAGAGATGACTCGTTTTCATGCAATTTTTTTTATTGAGAAATACTACACCAAACATCTTAGTTAGATGTCAAATTGCGTGACTAAGATCTCCTCTGCAAAAACGTCTAAATTAATTACAGATTTCTTGAGTTATTTTAGATTAATTGTGAGAATTTTGAGGAAGTGGCTGGCTAAGGAATCTCAAAATGGACAAAGAGTACTATTGCCACTTTTCAAGCGAAGGTCTTTTAAAGGAATATGCAAGCACACTCATTTGGTTCGCCTGTCCAAGTTCAGCTAGGCGCCAGCCGAACTGAAGTATGCTGATGCCTATTAATTAAGATGTGGGTGTTTTAAAAGAAATGCTTAGGGTAAATGATGATTATTAAAATGTTAACTATTTTCCATGTCAAGGAAAACACAGAGGTGCTCTTTTGGTTTTGAATGTTTATCATTTCATTTTAATACTTTAAGATGACGGTTTTAAGAATTAGGTACTTATTTTAGAATTACCTAGTTAAAACTACTTACGGAGTGGTGGGGCGCTAGCGGGGCGCACTCACAATCTCGCGCCCGAGAAAAGTTGTTGACAAATGTGGTCCCTTGACTATTTCCTCTTCCTTTCAGTTCTGCTTAGTGCTAAAGCCTCCAAACACTGTATAAAGACTGTTGACATCTAGTGGAAGCCATAGGTACTGCAGTCTCAGTCCTACATAACATTGAATCCTATAAGCAGCTTGGAGAAAAAGGTCATCTACAAAAAAAACTGCAAATCCGGATGGATTTTCCTCTGGTTTTCGCCTGCTATATCAGTTCTGTTATACTCACAGACATTATCTTAAGCAAATTCAAGGTAAATCAACATTGTGTTAACATATTGTTACTTAGTACTTAAATAATTGTATTGTAATTATTATTTTTTTATTTTTTATTTCACCTTATTTAACCAGGTAGGCCAGTTGAGAACAAGTTCTCAATTACAACTTTATCAGTGGTATTACACAGTGTTACTACTACATTGGAAACAATGGAAGGTGTTACTCAGACATTAGTTCTGTACATGTACAGGCAACACATTCCCAACAATCCAAGATCATGGCCAAGTTGTTACCTTGTAGCCTCTTGGGGATTGCTGGGGCGCTAGCGCCCCACTCCCGACACTACCCGGTGAAATGTGAGGCGCCAAATTCAAAATCCAAAAGTTGAATTATTAAACATCCACCAATATACAAGTGTTCCATACTCATCAAAAGCTCTGTTTCTTGGCAATATCACAGCGTTGTCAGATTTCAAAAAGGCTTTACGGCGAAAGCACAACATTTGATTGTTTGAGGGTAGCACCTCACATACTTTTCCCATAGCCATGAATTCATTAGACAGCTTGGCACACACATAACACATTTCACAGCGAAAACAAATCAATTACCTGTTGAAGAACTTCTGCTGAGGTCTTCCTAAGTGTCCAACGAAGACAATCCATGGTTCTTTTGTTAGAAAAAGTCATGTATTTTATCCATAAATCTCCATTTGGTTCGCGCGTTATAATCAGAAACTACAGCGTCCACTACTCCATTGAAACGTGACTAGAACTCGTTCATCTTATACCTATAAACTTGTCCAAGAACAATCAAACATAGTTTTAAATGTATCCTTAGGAACACTTTTACGTATATTTACTATAATAAATCAACCGGAATATAAACTGAGCTCTAAAGACGNTCCCATAGCCATGAATTCATTAGCCAGCTTGGCACACACATAACACATTTCACAGCGAAAACAAATCAATTACCTGTTGAAGAACTTCTGCTGAGGTCTTCCTAAGTGTCCAACGAAGACAATCCATGGTTCTTTTGTTAGAAAAAGTCATGTATTTTATCCATAAATCTCCATTTGGTTCGCGCGTTATAATCAGAAACTACAGCGTCCACTACTCCATTGAAACGTGACTAGAACTCGTTCATCTTATACCTATAAACTTGTCCAAGAACAATCAAACATAGTTTTAAATGTATCCTTAGGAACACTTTTACGTATATTTACTATAATAAATCAACCGGAATATAAACTGAGCTCTAAAGATGGAAAAAAACACAGTGCGCGCTTCCCGAGAGCGTGCATCCACTCCTATAGAGTTCCAAAGAGACACTTCCTTATTCCCTCTTCTTCTCTGCTCTATTTCATCCAAACAGAATCAAATCACTTTCTCGAGACTGTTGACATCCAGAGGAAGCGATCGGTACTGCATTCATATGCCCTTATAAGGGCATTTTCATGAGGGAGGGGTTCCAAATGAGGCACTCTGTGAAAACCACTTTTTCCAGGACAGAAATTCCTCGGAGTTTTGCCTGCCATATCCGTTCTGTTTTACTCACAGACAAATGGTTAACAGTTTTGGAACATTCAGAGTGTTTCCTATCCAATGGTACCAAATATGTGCATATCCTATTTTCTGGGCCTGAATGGGAGGCATTTTACTTTGGGCACGCCAGGCTCTCCAAAACGGTCACCTCGTGTGCTCATCCCTAAGAAGCAATGTAATTGACTATATTCTAGTTGATTCACTAAATCTGCCCCTTTCTGTTCTGAAAATGGCCTAACACTGTTTTCTTCAACACATGCCTGATTTATAATTATCACCCTTTCAATGTTCAGCTGACATGAATGCCACAGCGCAGGTTCATCACTATGCCCTGGCCGTTGAGCACAGCTGAATTGCTCTCTGGGAAGCTTTTGTGAGATGCTTTAGTTATTCCTGGCAATGTGAACACGGGACAATGCCACGCTAATTAGCTGGCAGCGATCATACTGTAAAAATGCAGAAATCCTGCCCTGGTATTCTGAAGAGGCAGACCTTTATGCCAGTCAACATAGCTCTTGACATGAAAAAGACATTTCATAAATACAGGAGAAGAAGGAGAGAGGTCCTTGGCAGACGTAAGGCAAAACCCCTAGCTTTCTGTATAGGCTTCTCTGCTGAAACAGAGCTCTAGAGTCTGAAAGCATGCATTCTAAAAATGAAAGGCTACATTTCTTGAGAGGGTGCCAAAGACGGATATTTTGTGCATTGTTATCTGCCCCTTCAACACTGAGAGATCAGTAATATCGAGAGCAGTAATATCGAGAGCTTGAAACTGTAAGGTTATACAGTGCGGCAAAAAAGTATTTAGTCAGCCACCAATTGTGCAAGTTCTCTCACTTAAAAAGATGAGAGAGGCCTGTAATTTTCATCATAGGTACACTTCAACTATGACAGACAAAATGAGGAAAAAAAATCCAGAAAATCACATTGTAGGATTTTTAATGAATTTATTTGCAAATTATGGTGGAAAATAAGTATTTGGTCACATACAAACAAGCAAGATTTCTGGCTCTCACAGACCTGTAACTTCTTCTTTAAGAGGCTCCTCTGTCCTCCACTCGTTACCTGTATTAATGGCACCTGTTTGAACTTGTTATCAGTATAAAAGACACCTGTCCACAACCTCAAACAGTCACACTCCAAACTCCACTATGGCCAAGACCAAAGAGCTGTCAAAGGACACCAGAAACAAAATTGTAGACCTGCACCAGGTTGGGAAGACTGAATCTGCAATAGGTAAGCAGCTTGGTTTGAAGAAATCAACTGTGGGAGCAATTATTAGGAAATGGAAGACATACAAGACCACTGATAATCTTCCTCGATCTGGGGCTCCACGCAAGATCTCACCCCGTGGGGTCAAAATGATCACAAGAACGGTGAGCAAAAATCCCAGAACCACACGGGGGGACCTAGTGAATGACCTGCAGAGAGCTGGGACCAAAGTAACAAAGCCTACCATCAGTAACACACTACGCCGCCAGGGACTCAAATCCTGCAGTGCCAGACGTGTCCCCCTGCTTAAGCCAGTACATGTTCAGGCCCGTCTGAAGTTTGCTAGAGAGCATTTGGATGATCCAGATGAGGATTTGGAGAATGTCATATGGTCAGATGAAACCAAAATA
>QNTS01000347.1:847674-858517 GCA_003317085.1 Hucho hucho
GGGGGGGGGGGGGGGGGGTAATGTCACGTCCAGGCCTGAGTTTACAGGCTGGCGTGTTTAGTTTGTTTTGTTTAGGAGGGTTTTTTGTTCTAGTTTATGTCTTTCTATGTTGGGTTGATGGTTCCCAATTAGAGGCAGCTGATTGTCGTTACCTCTAATTGGGAACCATATATATGTTTGTGGTTTTCACTGGGGTTTTGTGGGTCATTGTTTATTCTGAGGTATTTAGTATGTTTAGTTGGTGTGAGCCTGTTTAGCCACACCGGAGTTAAGATCTTCATTTGTTTATTATTTTGCCAGTTACGTATAAAATAAAGCATGTATACTGGAAGCATCGCTGCGTCTTGGTCCGTCCATGAAGAAGATCGTGACACTAAAATGTAGAAAATAGTACAAATAAGGAAAAGCCCATGAATGAATAGGTGTACGCAAATGTTTGACTGGTAGTTTATCTATGTATTTTTTCATAGCCCCATTTTAACATTTGAAGAAAACATAAAAACATGTATGAAATTGCAATAGATCCACCTACATGGTATATAAGCCAACATGAAACCATCAAATTCATAGTTAGACAGGATGGTTTAAAATCAAGGATGACATTCTTTCTCTGATAAACATGCTTTTGCATTCTAAATAGATAGAAGGGCATCCAAAACTATTTGAAATTCTGCAGAATCATGGCCATCTTAAAATTGGAAACACATTCTACTTTTGCAGTTTTTTAAGGGAAATATGCACCTTTCAAGGCCAGTTATTTCATCCTGTAAATGTAAAAAGTATGTTGACGAATTGTGTTTTATTTAAAGTCTATGATCAAGTAATGACCTCCCTAAAAAAACATTATCCCATTCGGCTTTTTTGAAATGAAGCGTATCTGTGTATCCCTCCATTAAGATTCCATTAGGCTGAGGTTGTGTCACTGACGTTTACAACATTTAACAATCTTAAATTGCACTCGGCTCACATCAGTGATCTTTACTTACTCTTCCTCCGGGGAGAAGCATCTTAGACCATTTGTACAGACAATTGCTGTATTTCTTGATTAATCCTCTTTGACCCTAACATAAGGATACATAATTGTTCAATGGCTAATATGTTCCACCAGACATCCGCAAAGACTCGTTTTGAGATGCACCATTTTCCGGCTACATTGGCTTAGAAATGGAGGTGAGACAAGAAGAATAATATGATTGATTGGCCTTGGTTAGACACAGGCTGTGGAATGCATCAAAGAGGTGGATGTAAAACATTTAGCCATCACGCTTTCAGGAATACACACTGCCGTGACGTGACTCTCATTAACGTGATGTCTGTTATTAATCAAATAATTACCTACGATGTTCAATTGTTATTAGATTAAATTAATCATGTAACAATTAACTCATTAGGAATTTGGGGCACCACGGGAAAAGTTGTTTAACGAGTTACCGTCTCCCGAATGAACTCAAGAATATATAGATATCATAACAGACATTGGTCAATACTTTCCTCATATCAGTCTCATTCTGAACGTCGCAGACTTCGTGAATCTGCACAATCCAGAGTCTCACTGATCATTCCGTACAATACAAATTGATTTTAATAATTTATTTACTAACAAACTAAATGATAACATAGGATACACACACATACACAGATAGGTTATTGATTAGAAACGTAATACGATGACAACAGGTCCCTAGTGGACTAACACAATATGACACTTGTTACACCAGATGGAGAGTTAAAGAGAGAGAGAGAGTGAGAAAGCGAGAAAGAGAAGCAACACTTGGATACATTTGGAAACTACGATTACAGTAGCCCTTGTCTCGAACTGCCGCTTATTTGGGTAAGAAGTAATGTATGTAATTACGTGTTGGAGGTCTTCGTTCGGTATCTCTGTTGGGCACAGGCCTTCGTGGGCAAAGTTCTGCTTGGTGAGAAGGGTTCGATGGGGTTCTTCAGATGGCCTTCTCCTTCGTTCTCAGGTGTAAGTCTCTGATTGTCCTCTAGAGGTCACAATGTCCTTCTTCTTAGTTGTCTGTTTACTTGCACTTGAGTGGTCTTCTGAGGATGGCTAATCAGCCATGTCGATGATTCCAGAATGGGGATGAGAGCAGTGTAGGCAACGATGACTTGAAGAGAAGAACCGGATGGTCCTACTTAAAGTTATTTTGTCTTCTTCAACCTCATGTTGCGTTCCAGGGTCATGACTAGACGGACCACAAGCTGCAACTTGGTTCACATTAGTCACGACCCCGGAACGCAACACGAGGTTGAAGAAGACAAAGGAACCTCTTAACAATCAATGCTACTGCTGAGTAGCTGTTCTGTATCTAAGAAGGTGAATTTAAGTAGTACCATCTGGTTATTCTCTTCAAATCATCATTGCTTACACTGCTCTCATCACCACTCTGGGATCATCGACACTACTGATTAGCCGTCCTCAGATGATCACTCTTCCAGAACGAGTGCAAGTAAACAGTCAACTAAGAAGAAGGACATTGTGACCTCTTGTGGGAAATCAGAGACTTACACCTGAGAATGAAGGAGAAGGCCATCTGAAGAACAAGGCCTCCATTGAACCCTTCTCACAAAGTGGAACCCTTTCCACGAAGGCCTGGGCCTAACAGAAATACCCGACGAAGACCTTAAACACATAAATACATACATTACTCCTTACCTAAAAGAGCGGCTGTTCGGGGCAAGGTATTAGGGTTATTGTGAGCATAGTTCCCAAATGTATCCAAGTGTTTCTTCTCTTTCTCTTTCTCTGTCTCTTTAAGTCTCCATCTTGATTAACAAGTGTCATATTGTGTTAATAAGATGACAACAAGTCCCTAGTGGACTAAGTTTCTAATCAATAACCTATACCGTGTGTGTGTGTGTGTGTGTGTGTGTGTGTGTTATCATTTAGTTTGTTAGTAAATAAATAATCAAATCAATTTGTGTGGTAAGGAATGATCAGTGAGACTCGGGTTTGTGCAGATTCACGAAGTCTGCTGCGTTCAGAATGAGACTGATATGAGGAAATTATTAATTAGTGACTGTTATGATATCTATATATTCTTGAGTTAATTCGGGAGACGGTAACTCGTTAAACAACTTTTCCCGTGGAACCCCAAATTCCTAATGATTTAATTGTTACATGATTAATTTAATCTAATAACAATTAAACATAGGTAATTATTCGATGAATAACAGTTAGCACATTAATGATAGACACAGGCTATGGAGAACATCCAAGAGGTGGACCTAAAACATTTAGCCATCACACTTTCAGGAATACACACACACATGCTGTAATTTGAATTTTTATGACAGATTGCATTAATTTAATCAGAATATAATTCATATTTGACAACCCATTACAACTCCAAGGTATGCCACTTTCCTCCATTCAAGTGTTGAGAATGTTAGTATAGTATTAGTTTGTAGCATTGTTGTGTTTATTTGTAGCATAAGACACAATCATAAGGTTTTACACTCCTACACACCACCCACCTACCTGGAGAGGAATGACTCTTGGCAAGAGGAGTCGCGTCTTAAGATGGTGCTTTCTGCTGCTCAGGTGTTGAGTCAAGTCACAGGGAAAAGAGCAGGTTTGCTTCTCACAAAACATTGTTTTACCTCTATTACACTGCCTGTCGATGTCTCACACAACTGTTCCATGTCATTTGAAACAGAACAAGATCTCACGTTGAAGTTATTATCCTTTTAACCTCATAGCTTGTGTCGAAATGGAAATATTCAAGGATAAACATGTCTTATACATTTTTTACATTCAGCCTTACCCTGATGGGGAGCATACTCTCTATATTCATGCTGACTCTCTCTCACTGTTCCTGTTGAATAAGTATTTTACTAACCTCCTACGTAGCATAGACCTAGAGTACAAAAACGCAGATTGAAAACACAGATCGAAAACAAAGATCAATAGTTTAACAATAGGATTGGTGTACAAGCTTAGTCTTGGCTTTAATTGGGTATATCAGTGATTGTGGCCCTATACACATGTTGTTATCCTGTGTTGAACCCATGTCCTTGCAACGGCCAAAGGCCATTGGTTTACCTGCTTTTATTTGCCCAAATTATTTCAGAAACAATCAGTATTTCTGAGAGCACTGCACAGATATCTTGTGGGAAAACACACAGCATTTCTACACATAAGAGACGTCTAACATAATTGGGATAGGGGCGAGCCAAAGAGACACTGCAGCTGTGAGGCGGACCATTATATTTTCCCTTGTAATCAAATGCAATTATCATTGAAATGTTGGGTTCTGTGCTGAGATCTTGAAAATTGTAAGGACTCTTCTTAGAGTCCCTGTGTGACTGTAAAGGCATGGTGTTGTTGCAACACAACACAATGCAACACAATACAAGTATATTGCTTTAGAATGAGTCTACCAGGAATTTCAATGCAGTGCAAATGTGAGACCTTCAACCTTCACTCCTATTTGAAGGCTTGCTTACCAGCTGTTAAGACTAATAACGCACCAGTCATGACTCACAAGTGTGATATTAAATGTGTCAGACCTTCACAGAGGATTTCATTTTCTCTCCAATGTTTCACACGTAGTGAAGTGGCATAGTCCTAAGAAAATTGCACATTACTTTTAGATGGCAGCCCTTAAAGTTTTAACATACTTTTGTCAGTCCGTCAACTTTAGCGTCCTTTGAAATCAAGTTCTGAAAGATATTCAAATTAGTTTGATATCACAGAGTTGTGTATGGATATTAAAATTATCATGGTTAACACATACATTTGAATACAGTGTACCAAGTGCATTAAAGGCATGTCACGTCAAATCATACACTACACTTTGTGTTGCTGTGAAGAGCCATGCGAAGGTCTTTGTATTTTTTATTTTGTTCAATCACAAGGCCATTTCCTTTAATTAATATAATTAAAATGTATTCATGTCACAGTCAAAAATACACTTGTTGTTTTAGTTAAATTGGATAAGCATCCAAACATTAAGCTTAGGTAGGTAACTATCACTTATTCCTAATAGCGGTAATTGTCATGGGGGAAGTGCAGGTTACATTTGAAATATTAAGTGCACTTAATGAAGAGGAGAAACATTTGCAAGTGATGTGTTCATTGAGTGGAATCCCAGTGGGCGTGTTGGAATCTCTGTGAGCTGGAATTTGATACACCTGGAATCATTGCACCATATAAAATTGTAGCTCATCTCTTCCAAAGGCCTGATAACTTTGAGACAGTTACTTTATAAAGCATTTTGTTTTCACACTCCTAATCAGCCCTGGTGTGGGAAATGTCTGACAAAACATACAGCATTTTGTTTTCAAATGTATCAACTGGATGGAGTTATTTCCTTCTTGACGTTTAGCAAAATAATGCCTCTCAACGCACTAATACACCTAATGTACTTTAAATGGGAAAAAAAGGAAAGTGCAGAGCACATACAGTATTGCCATATAACAAAGTACATTCCCTATGTTGTGTTGATGCTAATGCATTCATGTGTTAACTTAGATCTGCAAAGCCAGATATTCCACAAACAGTTGTCCCCCAGCATTATTCACTAAGATAATTAACTTACATAATTCTTACAAGTATTATTACATCTGAAATAGTGGAATGGTTGTAGGTTAAACTGCAATAATTTTGCATAGTGATTTTTTATGATTTGAAAGTATTTTCACCACTCTAACCCCATTAGTCTGAATTAATAAATAATTGTGATTGGTTGCTTGAGTTTTAGAACACACATATAGCGTACCTACTGACACTGCTGAGTATGAGTAGAATGTATATATATATTATAATGTGGAGCAAGTACAAAAGTTTCAAGAAAATCACTTTCTACACACACCCAAGGAAGGATTCAAATACAATGTTTAAAACCATTCAACTTTGAGCAAGGTCGAAATGTCCTATATATTTTGTGAAGCACCAGTCATTACAGTTTGCGTAGAGTGAGCTCTGTCAGTGGTTACCAACTCGTTCAGAATGTTTGACATGTGTAGAAGGATTGTTTCACTGTGTGCAGAATGGTATTGAACCTGTCCTCTTAAAAGGAGCAGTAAATAAACATACCAGAATTGTTCCCCATATATGGCAGGAATATTTATAAAATAGCCACCGGCAAGGTTTTCACAAACAGTTTGAATATCTTTTCATGACAAAATACACAAAAACACCAGTTAACCTCTCGTCCCTGCATTAATTCACTTTTTTTCTCATTTAAGTGTAGGGAACTATTGTGAGCACATTAGAAATAATTAGGAAAAGATTAATTGGCTTCCATTCAATTATTCAATTTTAATTGGAATGCTTGTTAGTATATGCAAACCAAACAAACATTTGTTATTTTATAACAACAGACATTAAAAGATTATACATTGAACCCACTACAGTTTTTACACCAGACGACCTTGATGAAAGTCAATGTACATCTGAAGAAAATAGATAATAACCAGTCTAAGATCAGTTACAGCAGCTATTTTCAGATGATGTCCTATATGACAAGGCCAGGCTACACTGAACAAAAATACATATTTTATGATATTTTATGCAGATTTAGACAAGAAAGATGGCATTTGATCTATTTTTGCTGACTGAAGTCACTCGGGGGGCTCCCGAGTGGCGCAGTGGTCTAAGACACCGCAAGAGGCATCACTGCAGTACCTGGTACGAATCCAGGCTGCGTCACATCCGGCCATGATTGGGAGTCCCATAGAGCACCGCACAATTGGGACAGTGTTGGATGGGGTAGGCCGTCATTGTAAATAAGAATTTGTTCTTAACTGACTTGCCTACTTAAATAAAGGTTAACAAAAACAATTATCACAACATACTGTAGATACAAGGCAACATGAATCCTTTTACCACAGCATGTCTAGATCAAGTTCATACTAAACAGTCCAATGAGTAGGTATCATTCTGAGCTTGTCTTAGTGCTGTTTTAGCAAGCCATTGACATTCACCTTCAGTCAATGCTCTTGAACATGTCGCAGAGATACTTTATTGAAGAGGAGTGGTGTCATGAATAGAATTGTCCCAACAAAATGTCACACAGATGTTGAACACGCATTAGAGAACGATAGCAGGCCAGTTTTAATCAGATCATTTATCAATTGTACCAGAATTGGAGGAACAGCAGGTTGTTGGGTGAAAAGTATATGCCTGACTGGTCCTAACTCCTGTGGTTTCCTTTTCAGGTCATCCTTTATTCCAGGGAATAATTAGCACAATTAGCTTGTGGGGCCTGTAATATAGCCTAGATGAGACAAAGGTAATCGCCAGATTCCAAACACTTCATACAAATACTCTCCATGAGGGAAAATAAAAAGACTTTTGCCCTCTTTTCCATTAAGTAAAATTAGATAGCTTTCTCAATTTTGTTCTTCAGCAGTTCACTTTTTTATATTTAAATGTAATATTTGTGACCGACCACCTGGATTCCGTCCTATGTAGCAAAATTTGAAATTGTGTTTTTTACATTGGATAAAACTAGAGACTCAGAGCTAGAAAATGCTATATCTTACACTACAGTTGAGGAACAATGGGAAAGTATTTCTGCTTTGAAAGTTAACTTCTTAGGTAGCGGCTCCCGAGGTGACGGTTTTGGAGAGTCTGGCGTGCCCAAAGTAAAATGCCTCCCACTCAGGTCCAGAAAATAGGATATGCACATAATTAGTACTATTGGATAGGAAACACTCTGAAGGTTCTAAGACTGTTACAATATCGTCTGTGAGTATAACAGAACTTATAGAACAGGCGAAAACCCGAGGAATTTCTGTCCTGGAAAAAGTGTTTTTGACACATTGCCTCATTTTGAACCCCTCCCTATTGAAAACAGACATATATGGGAGTAAGATTGCAGTACCTATTGCTTCCACTGGATGTCAGCAGTCTCTAGACAGTGTTTGATGATGTTTAGTTGCTCTGGATGGTAATACAAGAAGAATTTCAAACTGGTCATCGGATGTAAACAGAAGAGGATGCGCGTTCACGGGCTCACGCGCGCTGTGGTTTTTTCCTTTCCTATCGTCCAGTTTATAATCCGGTTGAAATATTATAGTAAATATACATAAAAGTGTTCCTAAGGATACATTATCAATGATGTTTGATTGTTCTTGGACAAGTGTATAGGTATAGGTTGAACGCGTTCTCTTCACGTTTCAATGGGCGAGTGGACGCTGTATTTTATGAACATAATGCGCCAACCAAACGGAGATTTATGGATATAATAAATGACTTTTTCTAACAAAAGAACCATTGGATGTCTTCGTTGGACACTTGGGAAGCCCTCAGCAGAAGTTCTTCAAAAGGTAAGGGATTTGTTTTCGCTGTGAAATGTGTTTTGTGTGAACCGCGATGGTTTATGAATTTATGCTAATGGGAAAAATATGAGGGGGGGCTACCATCAAACAATCAAATGTTGTGCTTTCGCCGTAAANAGGACAATTAGCTTGAGAATGGATATTTTACTCCTCTCTAGTTATAAGTGAAAGGAGATGTTTGGTCCTGACTCCCCGGTATGAATGAGAAAGTGAAGCAAAGGTTGTTAAGATGGAAGGGAGGTAGATGGCCTCCATAGCATTACAGAAGGTGGTCCCCTTCCTTACCATCGACTTCTCTGCCCTCACATGGTCTTCCTAACAGACAGTGAAAACCAAGACAGATGAAGAACGGTAGAATGGCCTTGACAGCAACAGCGGAAAACTAAAAGAAATTGTAAAAACACCTCCCACTAGCACACCAACAAAGACAATGGCAAAACCACAAGAAAGTGGGTTGATGCAGAAAATCTGGACATCTGTTACCAACTTGGGTAGCCACAATGAAAAAAAATCCCAGAATCAAACATTGACCCAAAATGTAGAAAAGCAACAGAAAATGGCTGGTATAAGTGGGCTCAGTGGGCCACCAAAAAAAACATAGAATGGACTATTGTATACTGTGTAGCAAATCCCCCATGACAGGTATATTAATAGTACCTGAATCTGAGATGTTTGAGGTTTGTGCAAATGGTGCAAACTAGATGATGTGGAACTTGGACATTTTCATCATGCTGACCCAGTTTTCTGTGCTATGTGTCAATTGGGATGAGGAATGTGTTTAAAGTATACACATAGCATAACAGAATACAGTTGAAGTCGGAAGTTTACATAGAACTTAGCCAAATACATTTAAACTACATTTTTCACAATTCCTGACATTTTATCCTAGTAAAAATTCGCTGTCTTAGGTCAGTTAGGATCACCACTTTCTTTTAAGAATGTGAAATGTCAGAATAATAGTAGAGAGAATGATTTATTTCAGCTTTTATTTCTTTCATCACATTCTCAGTGGGTCAGAAGTTTACATACACTCAATTAGTATTCGGTGGCATTGCCTTTAAATTGTTTAACTTGGGTCAAAGGTTTTGGGTAGCCTTCCACAAGCTTCCCACAAGTTGGGTGAATTTTGGCCTATTCCTCCTGACAGGGCTGGTGTAACTGAGTCAGGTTTGTAGGCCTCCTTGCTCGCACACACTTTTTCAGATCTGCCCATACATTTTCTATAGGATTGAGTCCAGGACATTATGATGGCCACTCCAATACCTTGACTTTGTTGTCCTTAAGCCATTTTGCAACAACTTTGGAAGTATGCTTGGGGTCATTGTCCATTTGGAAGACCCATTTGCGACCAAGCTTTAACTTCCTGACTGATGTCTTGAGATGTTGCTTCAATATATCCACATAATATTCTTTCCTCATGATGCCATCTATTTTGTGAAGTGCACCAGTCCCTCCTGCAGCAAAGCTCCCCCACAACATGATGCTGCCACCCCCTTGCTTCACGGTTGGGATGGTGTTCTTCGGCTTGCAAGACTCCCCCTTTTTCCTCCAAACGATGGTCATTATGGCCAAACAGTTATATTTTTGTTTCATCAGATCAGAGGACATTTCTCCAAAAAGTATGATATTTGCCCCCATGTGCAGTTGTAAACCGTAGTCTGGCTTTTTTATGGTGGTTTTGGAGCAGTGGCTTCTTCCTTGCTGAGCGGCCTTTCAGGTTATGTCGATATAGTACTCGTTTTACTGTGGATATAGATACTTTTGTACCCGTTTCCTCCAGCATCTTCACAAGGTCATTTGCTGTTGTTCTGGGATTGATTTGCACTTTTCGCACAAAAGTACGTTCATCTCTAGATCTCCTTCCTGAGCGGTATGACGGCTGCGTGGTCCCATGGTGTTTATACTTGCATACTATTGTTTCTACAGATGAACGTGGTACCTTCAGGCGTTTGGAAATTGCTCCCAAGGATGAACCAGACTTGTGGAGGTCTACAATTGTTTTTCTGAGGACTTGGCTGATTTTCCCATGATGTCAAGCAAAGAGGCATTGAGTGAAGGTAAGCCTTGAAATACATCCACAGGTACACCTCCAATTGACTCAAATTATGTCAATCAGCTTATCAGAAGCTTATAAAGCCATGACATCATTTTCTGGAATTTTCCAAGCTGTTTAAAAGGCACAGTAAACTTAGTGTTGGTAAACTTCTGACCCACTGGAATTGTGATACAGTGAATTATAAGTGAAATAATCTGTCTTTAACCTCTTACAGCTAGGGGGCAGAATTCCTAGTTTCCGCCTGTCTGACGTGCCCAAAGTGAACGGGCTGTCACTCAGGCCCAGAAGCTAGGATATGCATATCATTTAGTAGCTTTGGATAGAAAAGACTCTGAATTTTCCAAAACCGTTAAAATTATGTCTGTGGCTATAACAAAACTGATTTGGCAGGAAATCCGACCAGAAAAAAAAAATAATTCTGCTCCCATGCTCTTATTTTGAAAAGCTATTGAAAAGCATTGAATCCATCCACCATTTTCCTATTCCTAT
>QNTS01000347.1:858913-913414 GCA_003317085.1 Hucho hucho
GAAACTTCAGAGTGTTTCCTATCCAATAGTACTAATTATGTGCATATCCTATTTTCTGGGCCTGAGTGGCAGGCATTTTACTTTGGGAACGCCAGACTCTCCAAAACTGTCACCTATGCAGCCGCTCCCTAAGAAGTTAATCAAAATGTGTATTCTGTCAGCACAAGAACATATTTGTAACCCCTCTTGTATGTCTGATAACCTGGCTTGGTTGAATAGGCCTCAGGTATCAGATAGTCATGGCTCTTTAGACTACACTCTTCCAACAGTGTTCCATTTCTCATACACTACTATTCATTTTCCATGTCTTTCTGAGAGAAGCACTGCATCCTGCTCAGAACCTGCAGTGGGTTCCTGCAAAACTGAGCTAAACCACTGCCATCCCACTTTATTGCTTATCTGAATTTACAGGTTTTACGCACCATCAAAAGTTTTAGGAAAGTGCGATGGCCTCCTTTTGAATAGATATCCTGTGGGACTTTGCCTGCCAGACAGAGGGAAAAGCCATGCATGAGGTAAAAACCAGAAAGAAATGTTTTTTTACATAAACTCTGTGAAACTGACAAAGGTGTTAAAAACAAGTTTGTGTAGGGGTGTGATGAGGGTGAAAGATGTTAATTTGTTTTGGAAAGCATGTCACAAGTTCAGCAGCCACAGTGAAATTATTCAGAGATGTCAGAAAGCAACAGCCATTGCCAGTTTAGTTAAGCTTTTCCGAAACCCAGAGCTTTTGCCAAGTTTGGAATCAACAAACCTTTGTTTGAGCTGATATTCAGGCATTCCAACATGCTGTGTATTATTTGTACAGTATATCCTGACAGATGCACTTACAGGTTTGTATTTGTTTAGGCTGGATCACTGTCCTGTCCTGACAGTGATATAGCAGAATCAGTAATCTGTCCATCTGTGTTAGGGTAAACACATCCACACTTGCAAATGTGAGGATTCAATGCGTGATTAATGGATTGTGTAGGTGGAGAGTTGTGAACATGTTCTAATATCAGGATCAAATCAAATCAAATTTATTTATAAAGCCCCCCTTACATCAGCTGATGTCACAGAGTGCTGTACAGAAACCCAGCCTAAAACCCCAAACAGCAAGCAATGCAGGTGTAAAAGCACTGCAGGTGTAAAAGCACGGTGGCTAGGAAAAACTCCCTAGAAAGGCCAAAACCTAGGAAGAAACCTAGAGAGGAACCAGGCTGTGAGGGGTGGCCAGTCCTCTTCTGGCTGTGCCGGGTGCAGATTATAACAGAACATGGACAAGATTTTAAAATGTTCATAAAACAGGCAGAACAGTTGAAACTGGAGAAGCAGCACGGCCAGGTGGACTCGGGACATCAAGGAGTCATCAGGCCAGGTAGGCCTTGAGGAATGGTCCTAATGCTCAGGTCCTCCGAGAGAGAGAAGAGAGGGAGTGGAGTTATCCTAATGCCACAAATGATGGAAGCCAATTTGTAATGGGAGGGCAGTGACTCAGGGTCCATTACCTTAACGTCTTTTCTTGCTTTTGACGTTTTTTAAATATTAATTTGAAGGCAGACACACAAAGCGTGAAAACAAGACTGAAAAGTGCACCGCTCACTTTCAAGTCAGAAACAAAATTAAATCGTATGTACTTGAAGGCTGTCATTTGTGAGCCTTTGTTGTTTTTTGATGGATACTAAACTTCACAGCACGACTCCGTCTATGTACTTTTGAAAATCTCCAGGATATGTCAAGCTTCAAACAAAACTCAGAGGGAAGAAAATTAAAATCAAATCACTTGATGCTGGTTCGCACACTAATATAATAGGTAAGCTATGTGTGCCCAACACTAATCACGTTCCAGTTTATGTTGTGACATTTTTTTTACTTCAGTTTAAGTCTCAACCTCAATTTACGTGTTCCAGTTGCTGATTGCATCCGGTTAATAGCTTTTTTTCAATGGAAACCAGCCTTGTGTTCCCATGGTAACAAATATAAAATACTGTGCTACTTGGAAAAGCTAAGCAGCAAATTGCATGTGTTTGACATGTAACCTATGCTATTTGATGGTATTTGAAACATCACTTTCCATGAAAAAACGTAAACGTTGAAAATTGCTCTAACTTGAATGTCAAATATGATGAATTTTAAATGCAGTCATCAGGACAAAATCAAGCGGCTATAGTACATTCAGAGCCATTGAAATTCTTTATGATAGACTAATTACTGTTCTCGCCGGACACCATCTGTACATGGCCACATTCACTTGACGGGCCTTTTATTCTCCCTGTTGGAGGTATAAACATGAGCCCACTCCCTCTCCCTGCTCCCCCACCTGCCAGCTCCCTAGCAGCCCAGCACAATGTCACAGGGATTAGGCAGAAGGCAATTCAGCTCCATCCTTGAATCCAATCCAAAGATTTGATATTAACTCTTTTTAAACCTTCTTTCTCTCTTTTCTGTGGCCACCAACATGTGTTAAATTGCCTCGGCCCCATGTCCATTACGAAACATGGCCAGCTGGGTAACACACTGGCCTACTGATGGTAACCATGTTGATTTTGCTACATGCAGCAGGCTATGGTAATTGAAAAAAAAATAAATGCCACTACATTACCAAACATTCCAAAGACTCTATTGGACTTTATTGGAGATAGACAGTGTAAAATTGATATTGTGTTTATGAGCTAGGTGTCATATATCAAAGTATGTATCTGCTGACGTGGGCTGTAGACACAAGAGACAGAGCTTCTCTTTGACTTACAGTGTGTTGACTCTTAATGAATCTTAGAGGGGTCCACCGGGACTCATAGATTATACCGTGTGGGTGATTTACAGCCCTGACTGGACAGACCAAACTTCTATAGGATCAGGAGTCAACACCTGCTATTAATCATACATAGCAATAGCACTAAAGTATGCAGGTTTGGAGAATAGACATTTGCAGCAACTGTCTAAATTCAAAAGGACATACAACCTACTTTCTCATGCATGCGTGATGCACTCGTGGCTGTAACATGCTTTTTTCATGTGCATTTACAGTGTATGGATGTCTTTAATAATACATCCTGGATGACCTTAATGTACTTGTTTGTGTGTTTGTGTGCGTTCAAGCAAGTGCTAGAGTCCTTGTATAGTAGGTGGATATTTGCACCAATCTGAATGCATGCCAGTCTGCTTTTGTTGGCACTATGGGTTACTGTGGAATTGGATGTACAGTCCTTGGGTATGCTGGGATAACATTATGTTAGTGGAGAGTAATGCAGACCTTTCAGGCTTGACTCAGAGTTTAATTAGTAGCACTCCTTTCTGGACTCAAGGCATAGCCCGCTGTCTGCAGCTCACTGGGGACTAATTAAAAACCCCACCTAGGTAAACCTGAGATACGTCCCTTAACTTCTTAGGGAGCGGCAGCAGAGGTGACGGTTTTGGAGAGTCTGGCGTGCCCAAAGTAAAATGCCTGCCACTCAGGCCCAGAAAATAGGATATGCACATAATTAGTACTATTGGATAGGAAACACTCGGAGGCTTCCAGAAGTGTTAACATTTTGTCTGTGAGTGTAACAGAACTCATTTGGCAGGCAAAAACCAGAGAAAATTCCATCCGGAAATGTAATTCTGGTGGCTTATGGCTCACTTTGAGACAGTGCCTATTGAAAAGTCTTTAAAACAGGACACTGAATGTAGTACCTATTGCTTCCACTGGATGTCAGCAGTGTATACGTAAAGTTTCAGAGCAATCGGAACTAATGTGTTCAATAGGTAGGGGTTTTGGTGAGTGGAGCTCTATTTCGGTTCCACGTTTTTGGGCGCACGTTTGGCTGAGCGGTTCACTTTATTTGACTTATATAACGTTTAGGTGACCATCCAAGTGAAAGATTATCACTTTTATTCATAAAAGATAAGCTAAGGATGCATTTTAATTGTTTTTTGTTTTGTTGAGGGAAAGTTTATAGGTTTAGTTGAACGCGTTCTCTTCACGTTGGATTTTCTGAACACAAGGCGCCAACCAAACTGAGATTTATGGATATAATAAATTACTTTTTCTAACTAAATACCCATGGATTGTCTTCGTTGGACACTTAGGAAGCCCTCTGCAGAAGTTCTACAAAAGGTAAGGCACAGGTTTTCCCTGTGAAATGCATTTTCTATCGACCGCGCTGGCTAAAGATTTCATGGTTATGGAAAATATTGAAGGTGCTACCCTCAAACAATCAAATGTAGTGCTTTCGCCGTAAAGCCTTTTTGAAATCCGACAACGCTGTGATATTGCCAAGAATCAGAGCTTTTGATGACTATGCAACACTTGTATATTAATGAATGTTTAATAGTTCAACTTTTGGATTTTGAATTTGGCGCCTTACATTTCACCGAGTAGTGTCGAGAAGTAGTTAACTTCTCAGGGAGCAGCTCCCGAGGTGACGGTTTTGGAGAGCCTGGCGTGCCCAAAGTAAAATGCCTCCCATTCAGGCCCAGAAAATAGGATATGCATATATTTAGTACCATTGGATAGGAAACACTCTGAATTTTCCAAAACTGTTAACCATTTGTCTGTGAGTGAAACAAAACGGATATGGCAGGCAAAACCCCGAGGAATTTCTGTCCTGGAAAAAGTGATTTTGACACATTGCTCATTTGGGAACCCCTCCCTCATGAAAATGACCATATAAGGGCATATGAATGCAGTACACATCGCTTCCTTATGATGTCAACAGCCTCGAGATGGTGTTTTCCTCCATTTTGGATGCTTTAGACCAGAGAAAACGACCAAACAAGTGGGTCCCCCCTTGATGACAACAGTACCCAGGGCGCGCGCCCGAGAAGTCGCGCAGTGTCTTATTTACCGTCTTTAGAGCTCAGTTTATATTCCGGTTGATTTATAATAGTAAATATACGTAAAAGTGTTCCTAAGGATACATTTAAAACTATGTTTGAATGTTCTTGGACAAGTTTATAGGTATAAGATGAACGAGTTCGCGCCACGTTTCAATGGACTAGTGGAGGCTGTCGTTTCTGACTATGACGCGCGAACCAAATGGAGATTTATGGATATAATACATGACTTTTTCTAACAAAAGAACCATGGATTGTCTTCGTTGGACACTTAGGATNAGGCTAGCGCCCCAACGCACCTTGCTGCTCCTTAACTTCTCAGGGAGCAGCTCCCGAGGTGACGGTTTTGGAGAGCCTGGCGTGCCCAAAGTAAAATGCCTCCCATTCAGGCCCAGAAAATAGGATATGCATATATTTAGTACCATTGGATAGGAAACACTCTGAATTTTCCAAAACTGTTAACCATTTGTCTGTGAGTGAAACAGAACGGATATGGCAGGCAAAACCCCGAGGAATTTCTGTCCTGGAAAAAGTGATTTTGACACATTGCTCATTTGGGAACCCCTCCCTCATGAAAATGACCATATAAGGGCATATGAATGCAGTACACATCGCTTCCTTATGATGTCAACAGCCTCGAGATGGTGTTTTCCTCCATTTTGGATGCTTTAGACCAGAGAAAACGACCAAACAAGTGGGTCCCCCCTTGATGACAACAGTACCCAGGGCGCGCGCCCGAGAAGTCGCGCAGTGTCTTATTTACCGTCTTTAGAGCTCAGTTTATATTCCGGTTGATTTATAATAGTAAATATACGTAAAAGTGTTCCTAAGGATACATTTAAAACTATGTTTGAATGTTCTTGGACAAGTTTATAGGTATAAGATGAACGAGTTCGCGCCACGTTTCAATGGACTAGTGGAGGCTGTCGTTTCTGACTATGACGCGCGAACCAAATGGAGATTTATGGATATAATACATGACTTTTTCTAACAAAAGAACCATGGATTGTCTTCGTTGGACACTTAGGATGACCTCAGCAGAAGTTCTTCAACAGGTAATTGATTTGTTTTCGCTGTGAAATGTGTTATGTGTGTGCCACGCTGGCTAATGAATTCATGGCTATGAGAAAGTATGTGAGGTGCTGCCCTCAAACAATCAAATGTAGAGCTTTCGCCGTAAAGCCTTTTTGAAATCTGACAACGCTGTGATATTGCCAAGAAACAGAGCTTTTGATGAGTATGAAACACTTGTATATTGGTGGATTTTTAATAATTCAACTTTGGGATTTTGAATTTGGCGCTTTACATTTTACCTGGTGGTGTCGCTAGCGACCCACCGCTCCCTGTCTAGTTAAGAAACTTAAGGATGTAGCCAACTGGAGGTATGTGGATACCGCAAACAACCCGGTGGATGACATCACTCAGGGCAATACTTTGAAAGAGCTGGCCCTACTGCATTGATGGCACAAGGATTGGAGTTCCTCTAACACTCAGAAGATCAGCGGCCTTCAATGCCTTCTGCTCCCAGATATCAGCAAGTTGATACATGGAAAGACTTCATGAAGGTCACAACTAGATCCCTACATGGGTTGGCCGATCCACTCTCCAGTTCACCCAGCGAAGTAGCAGACTACATAGCCACAGAGAACCTCCACCTGAGGCAAGCTCAGATGGAATTGTTTCCTGAAGAGGTCAAGGCCGTCATATCAAACCGGTCTACACCTTCTAACAGTCGTCTATGCACCCCATCGTCTTGGATCAACACCATCCGCTGACCAAACTTATCATTCAAGACTTCGACGAGAATCTCCTCCAACCCGGCCCAGAGAGGGTTCTGGCAGAACTGCGTTGTAGATTCTGAATTCTGCAGGGAAGGGAGGCCATCCGGAAGTTTAAGCACACCTGAAGTTCCTAAGATGGCAGACCTATCTCCTGCTCATCTGTACAAGCCACCCTTCTACTCTACCAGAGTGGATTGTTTTGAAAAGAGATGGTGCATCGTCCTCAAATGCATGATCATCCATTGCATCCAACTGGACCTCCTGGAGAGCCTGGAAGCCAATGCCTTCCTGGTGACTCTAAGACGCTTCATTGCAATTTGAGGCAAGCCTTTCAAGCTTCTTTTGGACAATGGTATGAACTTTGTTGGAGGAGACCGAGAACTGTGAGAGGCCATCAAGGTGATGGCCCCCCACCTAAAGGAACAGTTGGCCGAACAGAGGATAACATTCTGGTTCAACCCGCCAAGCGCACCTCACTTTGGTGGAACCTGGGAAAGAGAGGTGAAATCAGTGAAGACTGCTCTCAAGGTCATACCCTAAACACCGTGCTCCACACTTTGCTTACCGACGTTGAGGGAATCTTGAATGCAAAACCCCTCTGGTACATTTCCTCCGATCTCACGGAACTAGATCCCATCACATCGAGGCTCTTACTCATGGGACGCTACAACGCATCTCTTCCTCAGGTTTTGTATGACTCCAGTAACAGCCGCTAGAGGCATACCCAAATCCTTGCTGATCACTTTTGGTCCGAATTTGTGGGGGCTCACGAGTGGGGCAGTGGTTTAAGGCAATGCATCTCTGTGCTAGTTATCACTACAGACCCTCGTTCAATTCCAGGCTGTATCACAACCGGCCGTGATTAAGAGTTCCATCGGGCGGCGCACAATTGGCCCAGCGTTGTCCTGGTTAGGGTTTGGCCGGGGTAGGCCGTCATTGTAAATAATAATTTGTTCTTAACTGACTTGCCTAGTTAAATAAAGGTAAAAAAAGACTCTCAGCTCCCTCAAGCTCTCTGGACTGTTGGGAAGGTGACTCATACTTACACCGGAGCTGATGGACGGAATAGGAAAGCTGCTGTCCAGGTCAAAGGTGGGATAACCTACAGTTGAAGTCGGAAGTTTACATACACTTAGGTTGGAGTCATTAAACTCATTTTTCAACCACTCCACAAATGTATTATTAAAGGCACAGTCAACTTAGTGTATGTAAACATCTGACCCACTGGATTTGTGATACAGTGAATTATATGTGAAATAATCTGTCTGTAAACAATTGTTGTAAAAATGACTTGTGTCATGCACAAAGTAGATGTCCTAACCGACTTGCCAAAACTATAGTTTGTTAACTTCTTACGGAGTGGTGGGGCGCTAGCTTCCGACACTACCCGGTGAAATGCAAGGCGCCAAATTCAAAATCCAAAAGTTGAATTATTAAACATTCATCAATATACAAGTGTTTCATAGTCATCAAAAGTTCTGCTTCTTGGCAATATCACAGCGTTGTCAGATTTCAAAAAGGCTTTACGGCGAAAGGACCACATTTGATTGTTTGAGGGTAGCACCTAACATATTGTTTCCATTACCATGAATTCATAAGCTATCACGGTTCACAGAAAACACATTTCACAGCGAAAACAAATCAATTACCTTTTGAAGAACTTCTGCTGAGGGCTTCCCAAGTGTCCAACGAAGACAATCCATGGTTCTTTTGTTAGAAAAAGTAATGTATTATATCCATAAATCTCCGTTTGGTTGGCGCGTTATGATAAGAAAATATAGCCTCCAATCGTCCATTGAAACGTGAAGAGAACTCATTCAACTTATACCTATAAACTTGTCCAAGAACAATCAAACATAATTTTAAATGTATCCTTAGGAACACTTTTATGTATAAATAGTATAATATTTCAACCGGAATATAAACTGGGCGATAAGAAAGGAAAAAACCAAAGAGCGCGCCAGCCATGAACGCGCGATTTTCTCTATTGACATTCTGTGTGGCCACTTCCTTATTCGTCTTCTTCTCTGCTCTAAAAGCATCTAAAAAGAATCAGAACACTTTCTCGAGACTGTTGACATCCAGAGGAAGCAATAGGTACTGCATTCATATGCCCTTATATGGGCATTTTCATAAGGGAGGGGTTCCCAATGAGGCACTCTGTCAAAACCACTTTTTCCAGGACAGAAATTGCTCGGGGTTTCGCCTGCCACATCCGTTCTGTTATACTCACAGACAAAATGTTAACACCTTTAGAAAATTCAGAGTGTTTCCGATCCAATGGTACTAAATATGTGCATATCCTATTTTCTGGGCCTGAATGGGAGGCATTTTACTTTGGGCACGCCAGGCTCTCCAAAACGGTCACCTCGTGCGCTGCTCCCAAAGACGTTAACTACTTAGGGAGCAGTGGGGCGCTAAATTCAAAATCCAAAAGTTGAATTATTAAACATTCATCAATATACAAGTGTTGCATAGTCATCAAAAGCTCTGATTCTTGGCAATATCACAGCGTTGTCAGATTTCAAAAAGGCTTTATGGCGAAAGCACAACATTTGATTGTTTGAGGATAGCCCCTCTCATATTTTATTAGCATAAATCCATAACCAAAGCGGGTCTCAAAAAATGCATAAAATCGCTAATATAAAATCCCTTACCTTTCGAAGAACTTCTGCTGAGGGCTTTCCAAGTGTCCAACGAAGACATCCAATGGTTCTTTTGTTAGAAAAAGTCATTTATTATATCCATAAATCTCCGTTTGGTTGGCGCGTTATGATCATAAAATCCACCGTTGAGTCGCCCATTGAACCGTGAAGAGAACACGTTCAAATTATACCTATACACTTTCTACAAACAAATCAAACATCATTTTTAATGTATCCTTAGGTATCCTTTTGTGTATTTTTGCTGTAATATTTCAATCGGACGATAACGTGAACGATAGGAAAGAAAAATAAAGTGGTGCACGTTCACAATCTCGCGCGTGTCAAACCTTGTTTACAAAAGTGGTGCTCTGGATTCTTCCTGTCCCTATCCGTTCTGGTCACTCCTAGAATTCCCAGTCTTTGACTGTTGACTGTTGACATCTAGTGGAAGCCATAGGTACTGCAGTCTCAGTCCTACATAAGATTGTATGCAATAGGCACAATGGAGAAGATGGGCATTTACAAAAAAAACTGCAAATACGTATGGATTTTCCTCAGGTTTTTGCCTGCTATATCAGTTCTGTTATACTCACATACATGATTTTAACACTCTTAGAAACTTCAGAGTGTTTCCTATCCAATAGTACTAATTATGTGCATATCCTATTTTCTGGGCCTGAGTGGCAGGCATTTTACTTTGGGCACGCCAGACTCTCCAAAACCGTCACCTATGCAGCTGCTCCCTAAGAAGTTAAATCAATCCACGATTGTGCACCACAATACATGTCAGACATGCCTTTAAGTTATGTACCCAGTAGGTCCTTCAGGTCCTCTGGCACTGGCCTTTTAACGATCCCATAGCCTAGGACCAAGAGGCATGGATAGGCAGCCTTTAGTTACTATGCCCCCAGCCTCTGGAATAGCTTGCCTGAATAGCTTTTATTTTCCTTAGGGTGCTTTAAAGTTGTTCAGTTTGTGTCATTCTTTTGTTTTTTATCTGTCAATTCTTTCATTTTTTATCTGTTTGTGTAGTAAATATTTAAGCTTTTATTTTCAGAGTTTTTTTGTGTTTTTTTTCCCTGTAAAGCACATTGCGTAGCATTCCATGTCTGAAATGTGCTGTATAAATAAAGCTTGATTTGATTTGAACAACAATTAGTGAAAAAAATATCAGAATTGGGCTGCCTGTCTAAACACAGACTTATAGCTGACAGGGAAACAGCAGAGGGATATTCTCTTGCCTAAACCATTTAAATGCAAAGTATTGAGACACAGAAGGGAACTATCACAATGAGACGTGTGACTAGCTTGGTGGGAACACAAGCTTGAATGTGTGACCTCACACTGACACTTTGCATATCAGATGAAATCATTTAAAAGCAGTGGTTTCCAATTTATAAATCAACATTTCCACAGTGAACTGGACAACTGGCACAGGGTTTACATATTGTTCAGTGATATAACACTGCTTTGACACATTGCATCTCAATGAAGATGTCATACAGAGAGTGAGCCATTGCTGGCAAACCTACCATTACATGGGAGGGAAAATGGACTCTCGCAAAATGACAGTTACACAAAACCTTGTAAAAAGCAGCTTCATAGCTCTAATATCAACTAAAACCAATCTGTTACCAACTTCAGCGACAACATGATGTAGGGACAGACTGCCTCAATATTAATGACACTCATGAATTTGCATAATACTGGTCAAATAGATGTTCACTTTGTATTTATTCCTTGTGTCAATATTTATTTATCCTATCCATTTTTTTATCTTTAACTCTGCATTGTTGGAAATGAACATGTAAGTAAGCATTTCACTGTTAGCCTACACCTGTTGTCTACGAAGCATGTAACAAATACAATCTTGTTTGATTTGATTACATATTGTCAGAAAATACGACAGTAAAAAAAACATTGTATTACCTAGTATGAAAAGTATGAAAATGTATGCAGTCACTACTGTAAGTCGTTCTGAATAAGAGTATCTGCTAAATTACTCAAATGTAAATGTAGCTGAAAATGTATTTATGAAATATGAGAGTATAATGCCTTTAAAAGACATTGTATGAATGTTAATTTAACATTCATCCAACTCTAGAATTTGGCAACTTTTGGAAAGCGTCATGTTTCCGGTGGGTCTCATAGCAACTGTCTTACCATCTGCCCTCCTGAATTTCAAGCAGTCCTGTTTGTTCTTAAGTGAGGAAGATAAAGATATGTGGGAGAAAATAAAGGAGGTGTATCTAATCTCCAAAGAAACCAAATTGCACAAAAGGCTCTGTTACCTCATAGTCAAGCCTTACAGGAGGGTCACTATGACCATATCTCTAATGAGATTTAGCTCACTACAAAGCTCTGATGCTTATTTTCAATTAGGACTCAATCCCCAGATGAGCAGCTCTGTTACAGTAGTCATTATAAGCAGGAACTCCACTGGGAGAAACATCCATCTGTAATTTCACAAGAGTAGCCGTTTAGCCAATCATAATGTGGTCTTTGCCTTTTGACATCTCCTTCATGACTTGACACCCTCACACTGTGTCAAATCTCAACTGACCCACAGGTATTTCACAGTGACTGGAGTGGCTGTTGACCGGTGAAATTAATAATGCTAGTTTACTGAGCCCTGACACCCCATTACTGTAAGGTGTATCGTATGCAATGGATGGCAACCCACGGGTGGCTGAATGAATAGGTTCAATGTGTCCTTTTTTTTCAACGGTTGCCAGCCAAAAGGATATGGGATGTTTGCAGTCTTGTAGAAGTCATGTGTACAAATGTGTGCATTGTTCGCTGTATAAATAATTAAACTCAGAATAAATGCTTTCTCATACTCATGCTATAATGTTTCAGGTAAGACCCAAGTGCAGACTGTTGAAGTAACAATGTTTAATACAGCAACAGGGGCAGGCAAACGACAGGTCAAGGCAGGAAAGGGGTTGATAGTGGGGCAAAGGTACAGGATAGCAGGCAGGCTCAGGCAGAGTGGTCAGGCAGGCGGGCTCAGAGTCCGGACAGGCAAGGGTCAAAACCAGGAGGGCGAGAAAAAGAGAGACTGGGGAAAGCAGGAGCTGAGAAAACCACTGGTTGACTTGACAAACAAGACGAACTGGCAACAGACAAACAGAGAACACAGGTATGAATACACAGGGGATAATTTGGAAGATGGGCGACACCTGGGGGGGTGGAGACAAGCACAAGGACAGGTGAAACAGATCAGGGCGTGACAGTTGCAATTACTCATTCTGAACATTTCCCACTCTGAATGAACACCCTAACGGATCATCTCATCCAATGCACCATGATCCATCGGGCCAAAATTATTTCATTGTGAGCACATTATTTTACATAATACTGAGCAAATTTCAGGGTGTTTTTGCATTCCTCTGACAAGATTTTGAATAATAATTTGTCAGTGTTATTCCCATTAATTTAACCATAACCCTCTTAATCTATAGCATGACTTGAAGAATGGTGTAGTCTTACAGAGCCAACAACAGTGTTGCATCACATCTGAAAAAAACATGAATTACCTGTTGTGGTATTGTTATTGTTTCGCTTACACCATCAACCCTTCCATGTGACCTCCAACCTGGATGTCAATAAAAGAAAGACACATTAAAACAGGATCCCCCTACATGGGTTTCCCTGAAGAGAGGACCTTGTTGATCAGAAATAAAGAAAAGATAGCGGGAGCTGGCTGCTAGGGAGCACACTCCTCCATTGGAGAGGGGGAGAGAGAGAGCGAGGCAAAGGGAAACTGTTTCATATCCAGTACACAAATGTACATTATAACATACATTTGTGTGGAGAGCCAGGGGGGGAGGCACTGGAACGGAGAATGCAATCTCTAGTGTAGGCGGTTCTGTATAAGAAATGAGACACGGTTCCTAAAAAATGCATTGTTTTTTATCTGCACAAATACACACAAGAGAACTAGTACACTGAGTGAGGGGAGGAGATGCACAGTCTATGAAGCGCTGAAGCACAGGGTGTTCAGAAATGTATTGCTTTTGCCTTTCATTAGTTCAAAGGGATCAACCCGATGTTGTGCTGTACAGAGAACAGAGTGTGTGTTCGCCAGCACCTTTGGTGCTCTTCAATGGCCGATAACACACTAAGATATTGATGGAGATGTTGTGGCTATATCTATGGAAATACATTGCACTCAGATGTTCTCCGAGTGGCCTCTTTGATATATTTTCTCTCTGAGTCAGTTGTGAAGGATAGGCCTCAACCTGTAACATTATACTGACAGATCCGGATAGCAAAGAGCATTGTCCTGGAATGACCATGAGTGCCAGCTGTTTGAGTCATAGCTTGCAGAGCCAGAGGTCAAAGCTGAGTCATGGTGGGTTGAGGCTGTACGCTGGTAAAATCTGCAGTCCATGCACACTTAGCATGGCACAGCATGAGGTAGAAGTGCCATTGGGGTGGTCCTATCTGGCTTTTTCACTCATCCTCATGCTATGTCAGAGTGAGAGTGATTGCTGCCCTCCTGTCCTGCATGTGCCCTTTTTTTCCTCAGGTTTTGTTGACATTCAGTATTGTGGACGAACAGCTAATTATTTCACTCCATTCACATCACAGTGAATGACCATTGGAACCCATTCTAAATAGGATGTAAATAATCATCCTCACACGGGGCACCTAGATAAATTTAGTAGGATCTATTCATAAATCCTATAACATTATCATATTGTCTACACCAGACCTCTACAACCCTGTTCCTGGAGAGCTACTCTCCTGTAGGTTTTCACTCCAACCCCAGTTGTAGCTAACGTGATTCAGTTTATCAACCAGCTAATTAATATAATCAGGTGTGCTAGATTAAGGTTGGAGCGAAAACCTACAGGACGGTAGCTCTCCAGGAACAGGGTTGTAGAGCCCTGGCTACACCACTCCGTAAGTAGTTAATAATTGAGAGATATGAACAAAGTGACCCTTTGAGTTGGGGATGGATCAAAATGTACAGAATGGGTACCTGGAGGAAAATGAGGGAGGGTCATGCTTTTTCAATTTCAGTCAATGGAAGGGTTTAGTATTTTTGTTTTATCTAGTGAGAGGAGGGTCATGTAATTTGTATTTGATGACGTTTCAATATTTCTCAGTGTTTTAAAATGAATTGCTTATTAGGCTATATATCGATGTGCACCCGATGCCCTTATCTCTGATTCTCTGCTTGCCGTGCAATATCCTTTTGAAATCTGACAATGCTGTGATATTGCCAAGAAGCAGAGCTTTTGATGACTATGCAACACTTGTATATTGATGAATGTTTAATAATTCAACTTTTGGATTTTAGAATTTGGCGCCTTGCATTTCACCGGGTAGTTTCGGGAGTGGGGCGCTAGCGCACCACCACTCCCTAAGTAGTTAAGATATGCAATTAAAAACGGTTTTGAAGAAGGTTGTGGGGATAGGATCGAGAACGCAGGTAGAAGGCTTCAGTTGTGATATCATTTTCCTGAGCATGTCTGTGTCAACCAGGGGGGAAAAAATCCATAGTGCCTTTGCGTGGTAGGTTAGGGCACATATCATCAAACTTCTCATCAGGTCTTGCTTGACTGATACCCAGCCTAATGTTGATGATCTTATCTCTGAAATATGCTGCAAACTCATCACATTTAGATGTGGAGGAAAGTTCACATAGGTTTGCGTGGATAGGATTTATTAGGCCTTCAATGGTCAATAAATTAATTATTCTGATTAATAGTGATCAAGTTAGAAAATATCATGTCCACCTCCTACACAAAAAAGGACTTAGGAAAATTGCAATTGGCTCAGAACAGGGCAGCTAATATTAATAATATGCAGGTCAAACGCTCAAAGTGGAGGAGAGACATGTTGAATGCACCGAGCTGTGTGTTTGAACTACTGGCGCAGAGCTCGGACACCCATGCATACCCAACAAGACATTCCACAGTCCCCAAGTCCAGAACAGACTATTGGAGGCGCACAGTAATACATACAACCATGACTACATGGAACTCTATTCCAAATCAAGTAACTGATGCAAGCAGTAAAATATGATAAAAAAAAACAGATAAAAATACACCTTATGGAACAGCGGGGACTGTGAAGCAACACAAACATAGGCGCATACACACACACGATAACATACACACTATACACACACGTACACATGGATTTTGTATTGTAGATATGTGGTAGTGGTGGATTAGGGGCCCGAGGGCACACAGTGTATTGTTAAATCTGTGAATGTACAGTAATGTTTTTAAAATTGTATAAACTGCCTTAATTTTGCTGGACTTGGCAGCAGCTAATGGGGATCCATAATACATACAAATACAAATACCCTAGGCTGGCCTTTGTTACTTAATCATGGGAAATGTTTCTACAGTGCCCTATAGCCATTCTACACACATATAGAATCAACAGAGTGTGTCCAACCATCTGATTGTCTGAAAAAGGCTTATTCCCTTGTAGATTACATGAACCTGTCTCAGAGAACATCTGGGGTCCTGAGCAATAGTATTTAGCATCTTCACTGTCCTCCAACAAATCAGAGAACAGCAGGCTTACCTTGGCTTCGCCAAGCTGTTACCGTGGCGACTTGGAGGGCTGATTTGCCAGGGTTCCTGAAGCATATCCATCTGACTGCTAGCCGTGAATAAATATTGTATTTTATACTATCCCCAGGGAAGGAGTCATTCGTCTTTGATGGGAATCAATGACTCTGCAATGCATATTTTAATTGTACTGTTCTAGGTCTTACATCTTATAAAACCACAAGAGCTGTGGGGTTTCCTGTTATATTCATCAGAGGTGTAGGGAGGGTGAAGTCTGTGAATCCCAAAAATAGTAGTAACACAGATGATTAACAAAACATGCACATGACAGTATGCATACATAGGTTTTTGTGGTAAATGTGAATGACATTTTTTGGGGGGGGATTATGTTGTTCATACATATACCTTGTCCATAAAGTAGAGGACTATGGGATATTCATTGAACAGCTAGCCTTCAACATATTCTTATAGCCTACATATCCTTACCGCTTTGTTGATTGGTATCCATTAAATTGTGTCCATTTTCTGTTTTAGAAAGATTTGCACAAATATGGAAAGATAGATGGTAATAAAACAGTATACATTTTGATCATACAAGGGACAAACCTTACCTTAAATTGAGACCTTTAGTGTGCCTGCACCTGCTATCCTTTCAAATAAAAATCCAAGTATTTCAGTTGGGCAGGTTCCTGCAAGAACAACCACCAACTAAGGAGGTTCGTCGAAAAACCTTTTGGTCAAGGACCATGAGGGTCTTAGAAGAACCCTTGTTGAACCCCAAATTTTTTGAGTGTGCTGATCTTAAAACAAACAAGCATGCGCAAACACACGTGCATATGAATATACAGTGAGGGAAAAAAGTATTTGATCCCCTGCTGATTTTGTACGTTTGCCCACTGACAAAGAAATGATCAGTCTATAATTTTAATGGTAGGTTTATTTGAACAGTGAAAGACAGAATAACAACAACAAAAATCCAGAAAAACACGTGAAAAATGGTATAAATTGATTTGCATTTTATTGAGGGAAATAAGTATTTGACCCCCTCTCAATCAGAAAGATTTCTGGCTCCCAGGTGTCTTTTATACAGGTAACGAGCTGAGATTAGGAGCACACTCTTAAAGGGAGTGCTCCTAATCTCAGTTTGTTACCTGTATAAAAGACACCTGTCCACAGAAGCAATCAATCAATCAGATTCCAAACTCTCCAAACTCTCTTTGGCCAAGACCAAAGAGCTCTCCAAGGATGTCAGGGACAAGATTGTAGACCGGAATGGGCTACAAGACCATTGCCAAGCAGCTTGGTGAGAAGGTGACAACAGTTGGTGCGATTATTCGCAAATGGAAGAAACACAAAATAATCTCCCTCGGCCTGGGGCTCCATGCAAGGTCTCACCTCGTGCAGTTGCAATGATCATGAAAACGGTGAGGAATCATCCCAGAACTACACGGGAGGATCTTGTCAATGATCTCAAGGCAGCTGGGACCATAGTCACCAAGAAAACAATTGGTTACACACTACGCAGTGAAGGACTGAAATCCTGCAGCGACTGCAAGGTCCCCATGCTCAAGAAAGCACAGATACATGCCCGTCTGAAGTTTGCCAATGAACATCTGAATGATTCGGAGGACATCTGGGTGAAAGTGTTGTGGTCAGATGAGACCAAAATGGAGCTCTTTGGCATCAACTCAACGCGCCGTGTTTGGAGGAGGAGGAATGCTGCCTATGACCCCAAGAACACCATCCCCACCGTCAAACATGGAAACATTATGCTTTGGGGGTGTTTTTCTGCTAAGGGGACAGGACAACTTCACCGCATCAAAGGGACGATGGACGGGGCCATGTACCGTCAAATCTTGGGTGAGAACCTCCTTCCTTCTGCCAGGGCATTGAAAATGGGTCGTGGATGGGTATTCCAGCATGACAATGACCCAAAACACACGGCCAAGGCAACAAAGGAGTGGCTCAAGAAGAAGCACATTAAGGTCCTGGAGTAGCCTAGCCAGTCTCCAGACCTTAATCCCATAGAAAATCTGTGGAGGGAGCTGAAGGTTCGAGTTGCCAAACGTCAGCCTCGAAACCTTAATGACTTGGAGAAGATCTGCAAAGAGGAGTGGGACAAAATCCCTCCTGAGATGTGTGCAAACCTGGTGGCCAACTACAAGAAACGTCTGACCTCTGTGATTGCCAACAAGGGTTTTTCCACCAAGTACTAAGTCATGTTTTGCAGAGGGGTCAAATACTTATTTCCCTCATTAAAATGCAAATCTATTTATAAAGATTTTCACATGCGCTTTTCGGGATTATTTTGTTGTTATTCTGTCTCTCACTGTTCAAATAAACCTACCATTAAAATTATATGGTAGGTACAAAATCATCAGGGGATCAAATACTTTTTTCCCTCACTGTACATGCACCCAAGCACACGCACACGCCCCCCCCCCCCCCACACACACACACACCATATTGCCCATTGCTGAGCAGAGGCAAACATCAAATACGTAAAAATAATTCCTTTTTACAGATTGAATCAATACAAGGTGTCATAGTTCACTAGTATAGAGGACCTTCAACCAGGAAGCCAGATATCAATTCCTTATTCTTCTCTGACAAGCTGTCTGTAGTGATGTGTTCTTAGAAATATCAGAAATCTGTCTTGATGGATATTGGACTTTGAATGACATATGTGACTCGTTTCAGGAAACTACAGGAAACTAAAATGTTCAGATATACTGTAGGCATATGTCCCACGTCACTGCTTCACAGGAGCGGCATTTGAACGTAAACATTTATTTTTTGTCAATATGCATTTTTTGGCAGAAATACCTTTTGGAACATGTGAACTTTCATGTGCCTTATTAACAAACATGTATTCCATCCATAAATATGAATACAATTGTTAACCTGTTTGGGCTAGGGGGCAGTGTTCGGAGGTTCGGAGATTCTGGCGTGCCCAAAGTAAAATGCCTGGTACTTAGGCCCAGAAACTCAGGCCCAGATAGGATATGCACATAATTAGTAGTAATGGATAGAAAACACTCATCCATCCAGAAAATCTGAATATGTCATGTCACACTGTTTTCAATTGGCCATCTATTCAAAGCATTGCAATTTTAGCTCTCAGATTGCAGTTCCTATGGCTTCCACTAGATGTCAATTGAGCGCGTACCAGTGAGCGTGCTCTTAGCTCTTTTTCTATTCTATTCAACAGGCTATATTCCATCTGAAATATTATCATTTATATTCATTTTAGGGTATCTGAGTATTGATTAGAAACGCTGTTTGACTTGTTTCAACAAACTTTACCAGTACTTTTGGGATATTGTTTGTCTGCATGGATGAACGCCTTTGGGCAGCTGGATTACTGAACAAAACGCGGCAACCAAACGGTGCTTTATGGATATAAAGAGGGACTTTATCGAACAAAAGGACTTTTATTGTGTAGCTGTGTCACGACTTCCGCCGAAGTTGGTGCCTCTCCTTGTTCGGGCGGCGCTCGGCGTTGCCGGTCTTCTAGCCATCATTGATCCATTTTTCATTTTCTATTTGTTTTGTCTTGTCTTCCCACACACCTGGTTTCAATTCCATTCATTACATGTTGTGGATTTAACCCTCTGTTTCCCACATGTCCTTGTCCGCAATTGTTTGTTTTGTAAGTGCTTGTGCACGTAGTATGGTGTGCTACGGGTTATGTTACCCATTTATTCTGTTTGTTCTGTTTTCCGGTGGGTTTTTGTTATTAAACTGCTCCATTGTGAAAACAAAGTTCTGCTCTCCTGCGCCTGACTTCTCTACCGCCAGTATGCACTCCTTACAAGCTGGGTATACCATCATATGAAGATCTTCAAAGGCAAGCAATTTATTTTATCGCTATTTTTTAGTTTTGTGACACCTCTGCTGGTTATGTTATTATGCTAATTGAATATTTGTGAGGGGCGCTGTCCTCAGAAAATTAAATGTTCTGCTTTCGCCATAACGCCTTTTTGAAATCTGAGAACGCTGTAAGATTAACAAGATTCTAAGCTTTTGATTGGTGTGCAACCCTTGAAATACTCATTTCAAACATTTATGAAAATACAAGTGTTGCACACTTCAAAAGCTTAGAATCTTGGCAATCTCACAGCATTGTCAGATTTCAAAAAGGCTTTACAGTGAAAGCATAACATTTGATTGTCTGAGGACAGCGCCCCGTGTACTTCCTGCATTAGCATAAAAACCAGCACAGGTGTCACAAAAGTCATAAAAAGAGCTAAAATAAATCGCTTACCTTTGAAGATCTTCTGCTGATGTTAATCAGAAGTGTCCAAGCAAGACATCCAATGTTCCTTTTGTTAGAAAAAGTCCCTCTTTATATCCATAACGTTCCATTTGGTTGGTGCGTTTTGTTCAGAAAATCCACCGTTCACTCGTCCATTATAGAAGACATATAGAGCGTTCAAAATATACCTATAAACTTTGTCCAAACAAATCAAACAACTTTTCTAATCGATCCTTAGGTACACTATTATGTACATTAAAACCTCTTACGGATCCGATCTCGTGAGCGGGCTCGTTTTCAGAGGGAGACAAAGCACGGCAAATTCGAAATAAAAAATCATAATATTTAACATACATCAATATACAAGTGTTGCATAGTCATCAAAAGCTCTGATTCTTGGCAATATCACAGCGTTGTCAGATTTCAAAAAGGCTTTACGGCGATAGCACAATATTTGATTGTTTGAGGATAGCACCCCACATATTTTCCACATTAGCATAAATTCATATCCAGCGCGAGTCTCACAAAACCCATATAAGAGCTAAAATAAATCGCTTACCTGTTGAAGAACTTCTGCTGAGGGCATCCCAAGTGTCCAAACAAGAGAATCCATGGTTCTTTTGTTAGAAAAAGTCATTTATTATATCCATAAATCTCAGTTTGGTTGGCGCGTTATGTTCAGATAGTCCACCAAGCATTTCCAGTCTACTCGCCCGTTGTACAGTGAAGAGAACGCGTTCAAATTATACCTATCAACTTTGCCCAAACAAATCAAACATCATTTATAATTTATCCTTAGGCATCCATTTATCTACATTGGCTATTATATTTCTCTCGGATAAAAACCTACACCATAGAAAAGGTAAACACCGTGCTGCGCGCTCCCGGGTATCTCATGCACTAGACAGAAAGGATATCCTGGTATGTCATACAAAATCGACAACCTTTTGGCTCTCTTCCATTATAAACGCTCCAAAACACTGTCCAGAGACTGTTGACATCTAGTGGAAGCCATAGGTACTGCAACCTGAGTCCGATTTCCCTGAAAATGCAATAAACAGGCATTCAAAGTCAGGAAAAGTCAAATGAAAAATGATTTCCGGACAGAAATTTCTCGGGTTTTCCCCTGCTATATCAGTTCTGTTATACTCACAGACATTATTTTAACTGTTTTAGAAACAATAGTACTAATTATGCATTAGGCATATCCTAGTTTCTGGGCCTGAGTGGCAGGCATTTTACTTTGGGCACATCAGACAGGCAAAAATTCGGAAAATGGGACCCTAGCCCTAAGGAGGTAATGATTATATTTCACACGGATAATATCCTGGGCAATAGTAAAGGAAAAAACCGCGCGCCAAACACAAAAAGGAACTTCCTCACTGCACTTGGATGATCTTCTTCTACTCCTTCATTTTTCAAGATAAACACGTGAAACCTTGTCTAAAGGCTGTTGACATCTAGTGGAAGCCATAGGTACTGCAAAATGGGAGCTGGATTTAAGCACTTCCTATAGCAACTCATTGGAAAAGGAGGCAGCTCACAGAAACACATTTTTCTGGATGGATTTTCCTCTGGTTTTCGCCTGCCATATCAGTTCTGTTATACTCACAAATATTATTTTATCCGTTTTAGAAACTTCAGAGTGTTTTCTATACAATACTACTAATTTTGTGCATATCCTAGCTTCTGGGCCTGAGTAACAGGCAGTTAACTTTGGGCATGTTTTTCATCCGAACTTCAAAATATTGCCCCTAGCTCAAACAGGTTAAAATGAGTATTTTTGTAATTTGAATTTGGCGCTCTGCATTTTACCGGATGTTGTCGCATGTGGGACGTGACCGTCCCCCCTAGCCCTAAGAAGTTAAATTGCGAACCTAGTTGGTTTAGCAACCTTCCCGCTAGCCATGATTGGCTGAGATAATGGATGGGCTGGACATGCCGGGAGATGAGTTTGGATTGTTCTGTCAAGTAGCATGCTTCTGTCTATAACGTGAGCTGTTCAGTATGTGTTGACAGTCCTTTCTACTGCGCCATTTTTGAAATACACAACATTAGCCATAGAGAATTACAAAGGTTTTGCTACTTTTCTCAACGACATTGATGCCCTGAATTTAGTAGGCGCTATCGACAGATCAGTTGGAAAAAGTGATGGGCTACTTTCTGCACACGCCACGGTCAGTGTGAACCGGATTGACTTGACACAACGCTGGCCAAACAAGATGTAGCTACAAACTAAACAGAGTTAAATGATTCCAGTCATTGCGTGAAGCGTTCATCCATGTATACGGGTAAGAGTCTAGCTACTTTTTCAGATATAAATTTCTAATTTAGTCAGAAAGTAGTTTTTATTGCAAGTTAAAGCATACTGTTAGTTAGCTAGCAAACATTAGCTTGCTGGCTCGCTAGCTAACATTACATGTATGATCTGGGTAGTAATATTTTTTGAATCAGGAAACCATTTGCATTGCTAATTATAACCTAATGTTAGCTAGCTAACGTCGAACCTAGTTTGTTACCTTTAGCTACCTGCACATTCATACTACAGCTATGACAATGTTTGTATTGGTAGTATTTTTATTTTATTTACCTGGGCAAGTCAGTTAAGAACACATTCTTATTTACAATGACGGCCTCCCAAAAGGCAAAAGGCCTCCTGCAGGGATGGGGGCTGGGATTTAAAAAAATATATAGGACAAATCACAAATCACGACAAGAGAGACAACACAACACTACACGAAGAAAGACCTAAGACAACAACATAGCATGGCAGCAACACATGACAACACATTATGGTAGCATCACAACATGACAACAACATGGTAGAAATACAACATGACAGCAGCACAACATGGTAGCAGCACAAAACATGGTACAAACTTTATTGGACACAGACAACAGCACAAAGGGCAAGAAGGTAGAGACAACAAAACATCACACGAAGCAGCCACAACTGTCAGTAAGAGTGTCCATGATTGAGTCTTTGAATGAAGAGAAGAAACTGTCCAGTTTGAGTGTTTTTTGCAGCTCGTTCCAGTCGCTAGCTGCAGCGAACTGAAAAGACGAGCGACACAGGGATGTGTGTGCTTTGGGGACCTTTAACCCTCCTGTTGTGTTTGTTTCATGTTAATTAATTATGTGTTCCCGGTCCAAAATGACCACCCCGTTATAGCTGATTATAAATCCATAATAATACGTATAGTATCACCTAATGTTGTGTTAGATCTTTTTATCAACTTAAGTTCTTGTGAACATTACAAGTTTTGAACTTCTATCTGCTATTTATGGCCTGTAGGCCTCATTGACCTGAGCTCATACAAATCATTTTTTAGTAAAAAATGCATAATGTATGGATTATTTTGACTATAAGAAATACTCAGATGAAACGTATTCTGCTATTTATCATAGAGTACTTTGTGTCAAAGGTTAACAAGGACATTTGTTTTGAAACCATTTCAAATGTGTGGCCAGTATTGACCTAGGAGAACGCATTTGATTGTTTGACTGAGCTCCCATTTTATCGAAAGTTTAATATAGGCTTGCAGGCTCCATCTGGTTAGTTCAAAGTTTAATCTGGAACAGACGGTAGTAAAAACAGCAGCATTTATTTCTATCAACTTTTTATTGACTTTTATTACAATAATGTATTACAATAACTTTTATTACAGTCCCTCCACTGACAACACAATCAAAGTAAATTAGTAAGGGTGAAAAAACATTGGAAAACATTTTAGCAGCCACTCTTATCCGTAGCAACTTACAGTCATAGATTTTCTTGTACTGGTCCCCTGTGGGAATCAAACCCACAACCCTGGCATTGCAAGCACAATGCGCTACCAACTGAGCCACACAGGACCACCGTCACACAAGACCACCGTCACACAGGGACCAATGTGTTGGACGGACGAAGCAGCGGTGTATATGTGCCCGATCCTGTGATAGGCCAGACAGCATGCTGACACAGAGGAGAGGAACAAGATAACAGAAGAAAAATCACATCAGCTCAGACAATGCGTCTGTTTGGTCTCTGACTTCCCCCACTCTTACCAACCTGCCAAGGGAATTTGCTGTAATTGAAAAATTTCTTTACAAAAACATATAAGAATACAGATTTTGTGTCTCGTCAGTGAGAGCAAACACTGGGATTGAAACACGTATATGTTTAAGGTTACTGCGCATAACTTTCACGCTTCCAGAATTCTGCAAATTACTCAGATGCAGACACTATAGTCTTGTGTATCCAGAAGGTGTAATATCATGTGAGCTCTGCGCTCAATAACTATTAGCTAGGTAACATAGTATATGTTGTATGTTTTAGCTACTTAGTTAACATTATCATTGTTTATCACTGTTCAAGTTTGATCATTTCTTTTCAATGATGACCCAAAGATACCTATTGTTATTGTCAAAAATAGCCTTAGTCTTTGGCTAAGTTCCCTGGGGGCAAAAATTATTATCACCGTTTAGTTTGAGAAGGCTGGTATCCTCCCACATAGTATTCTCACAGTTTTAGCCCAACAATGCATCTGAATCCCACTGGCTTTGCAAGGGAAAAGCCTGTGAATCTATCCTTACACTCCACTGACCAGTGCAGTACCTCATGTTCCTCTGCACTACTTTATTCAATTTACCCTCCACCAGATGAAGATGACGAGATAAGGGAAGACAACAATTGATGGTTCTCCCAAGTCAGTTTGCTTTGCAGCCCCTTCTGGACAGCAGTAAACCAGCCCATAGCTGTCACTCTGCTGATAACAATGTTACGATTTGGGGAGGACTGTTTTTTTCCATCCTGAAGGTAAAGGTGACCCTGGACTCACAGTGTGATGGCAGGAGTGAACATTGAGTTCGGGAGTGTGTGTGATTGACATTTGGGTACATGATATGAGACTTGTGGACATTCTGCTCAGTTGAAAATCAGAGAAAGTGAGTGTTGCGGGATGTTTGGCAATTCCATGTGTGATTTTCTTAGACTGAAGTTGAAATGTGATACTTATGTTTTGCCTAAGATGCCCACTTTCATTTAAATTCCATTCATAAATTGGTTGCTTGTATGCTGATAAACTGAACCTGTATTTGAACAACCACTTGGGTATTGAAGACCCAGTTTTAACATAACGCCACTGAATAGAATACTAACACATCTGTGAAACTATTAGTATCTGTAATAAGTCCTGTGTGAAGCTGGTGAAACGGAGTCAGGCGCAGGACAGCAGAATTGAGCAAAAAACATCTTTACAATACAAACAATACAACTCTAAATAGCGAGCACTCAAAACAAAGGACCGTACAAACAATCAATCACAAAGACATGGGGGGGACAGAGGTTTAAATAATGAACATGTAATTAGTGATTGAAACCAGGTGTGTAAATAAAGACAAAAACATAGAAAATGAAAAGTAGATCGGTGGCAGCTAGAAAACCGGTGACGTCGACCGCCGAAAACCGCCCGAACAAGGAGAGGGACCAACTTCGGTTGAAGTCGTGACAGTACCCCCCCCCTTGACGCGCGGCTCCAGTAGCGCGCCGACACCGGCCTCGGGGACGACCCGGAGGACGAGGTGCAGGGCGATCCGGGTGGAGACGGTGAAACTCCAGCAGTAACAACGGGTCCAGGATGTCCTCCACCGGCACCCAACATCTCTCCTCCGGGCCATACCCCGGAGGCCTCTCGCCCGGCGCCTTGAGTCCATGATGGCTCGAACAGCATACACCGGGGCCCCCTCGATGTCCAGAGGGGGGGGGGGGACCTCCCGCACCTCAGATTCCTGGAGTGGACCAGCTACCACCATCCTGAGGAGAGACACATGGAACGAGGAGTTAATACGGTAATCTGGGGGGAGCTGTAACTTATAACATACCTCGTTCAATCTTCTCAGGACTTTAAAGGGCCCCACAAACCACGGGCCCAGCTTCCGGCAGGGCAGGCGGAGGGGCATTTTTCGGGTCGAGAGCCAGACCCTGTCCCCTGGTGCGAACACCGGGGCCTCACTGCGGTGGAGGTCGGTGTTCGCCTTCTGCCGCCTCACGGCTCGTTGTAGGTGCACATGGGCGGCCTCCCAGGTCTCCTCCGAGCGCCTAAACCATTCATCCACCGCAGGTGCCTCGATCTGGCTCTGATGCCACGGTGCCAGAACCGGCTGGTACCCTAGTACGCACTAGAAGGGGGAAAGGTTAGTAGAAGAATGGCGGAGTGAGTTCTGGGCCATCTCTGCCCAGGGGATGAAACTCGCCCACTCCCCAGGCCGGTCCTAGCAATAAGACCGCAGAAAGCTACCCACATCCTGGTTGACTCTTTCTACCTACCCGTTACTCTCGGGGTGAAAACCTGAGGTAAGGCTGACCGAGACCCCCAGACGTTCCATAAACGCCCTCCAAACCCTGGACGTGAACTGGGGACCCTGATCAGAAACTATGTCCTCAGGCACCCCGTAGTTCCGGAAGACGTGGGTGAACAGGGCCTCCGCAGTCTGCATGGCCGTAGGGAGACCGGGCAAAGGAAGGAGGTGGCAGGACTTAGAAAACCGATCCAGGATCGTGGTGTTTCCCTGTGACGGTGGAACATCCGTCAGGAAATCCACAGACAGATGTGACCATGGCCGTTGTGGAACGGGTAGGGGTTGTAATTTCCCTCTGGGCAGGTGCCTAGGCGCCTTGCACTGGGCGCACACCGAACAGGAGGAAACATAAACCCTCACGTCCTTAGCTAAGGTGGGCCACCAGTACCTCCCACTAAGACAACGCACTGTCCGACCTATGCCAGGATGACCAGAGGAGGGTGACGTGTGGGCCCAATAGATCAGACGGTCGCGGACAGCAGATGGAACGTACAGACGTCCAGCTGGACACTGACTGGGAGTGGGCTCTGTACGTAACGCCTACTCAATGTCCGCATCCAGCTCCCACACCACCGCTGCCACCAGGCGAGGCCGGAGGTATGGGAGTGGGATCTATGGCCCGCTCCTCTGTTTCATACATCCGGGACAGTGCGTCTGCCTTAGCGTTCTGGGAACCTGGTCTGAAGGAAAGGGTGAACACAAAACGGGTGAAAAACATGGCCCACCTAGCCTGGCGAGGGTTCAGTCTCCTCGCCGCCCGGATGTACTCCAGATTACGGAGGTCAGTCCAGATGAGAAAAGGGTGTTTAGCCCCCTCAAGCCAGTATCTCCACGCCTTCACAGCTTTAACTACTTACGGAGTGGTGGGGTGCTCCCGACACTACCCGGTGAAATGTGAGGCGCCAAATTCAAAATCCAAAAGTTGAATTATTAAACATTCATCAATTTACAAGTGTTGCATAGTCATCAAAAGCTCTGATTCTTGGCAATATCACAGCATTGTCAGATTACAAAAAGGCTTTGTAAGCACAACATTTGATTGTTTGAGGGTAGCACCTCTAATATTTACACATTAGCATAAATCCATAACCCAACACGGGTCTCACAAAATGCATAAAATCGCTAATATAAAATCCCTTACCTTTGATGAACTTCTGCTGAGGGCTTCCCAAGTGTCCAACGAAGACAATCCATGCTTCTTTTGTTAGAAAAAGTAATTTATTATATCCATAAATTTCCGTTTGGTTGGCGCATTATGATCATAAAATCCACCGTTGAGTCGCCCATTGAACCGTGAAGAGAACACGTTCAAATTATACCTATACACTTTCTACAAACAAATCAAACATCATTTTTAATGTATCCTTAGGTATCCTTTTGGGTATATTTGCTGTAATATTTAAACCGGACGATAACGTGAACGATAGGAAAAAAATATAAAGTGGTGCGCGTTCACAATCTCGCGCGGGTCAAACCTTGTTTACAAAAGTGGTCGCCTGACAATTTCCTGTTCCTATCTGTTCTGGTCACTCCTAGAATTCCCAGAATTTGTAAATAGACTGTTGACATCTAGTGGAAGCCATAGGTACTGCAGTGTCAGTCCTACATAAAGTTGTATGCAATAAGCACAATGGAGAAGAAAAAAACTGCAAATCCAGATGGATTTTCCTCTGGCTTTTGTCTGCTATATCAATTCTGTTATACTCACATTATTTTAACACTCTTAGAAACTTCAGTGTTTCCTATCCAATAGTACTAATTATGTGCATATCCTATTTTCTGGGCCTGAGTGGCATGCATTTTACTTTGGGCACGCCAGACTCTCCAAAACTATCACCTATGCAGCCGCTCCCTAAGAAGTTAACGACAGCTAACAACTCCCAGTCCCCACATCATAGTTTCGCTCTGCCGAGCTGAGCTTCTTTGAAAAGAAGGCACAGGGGCGGAGTTTTGGTGGCGGACCCGAGCCCTGAGACAGCAGAGCTTCTATCCCAGCCTCGGACGCATCCACCTCAACTATGAAGGCCAAAGAGGGATCCGGATGAGCCAGCACGGGAGCCGAGGTAAACAAAGCCTTCAGATGACTAAAAGCCCTGTCCGCCTCAGCTGACCACTGCAGTCGCACCTGTCCCCCCTTCAGCAGTGAAGTAATAGGAGCCGCTACCTGACCAAAGCCCCGGATAAACCTCAGGTAGTAGTTGGCAAACCCTAAGAACTGCTGCACCTCCTTTACCGTGGTTGGAGTCGGCCAATTACGCACAGCTGAAATGCGGTCATTCTCCATCTCCACCCCTGGCGTGGAAATGCGGGTACCGTAGGAAAGAGACGGACTGCTAGAAGAACAGACATTTCTCAGCCTTGATGTACAGGTCATGCTCCAACAGTCTGCCCAGCACCTTGCGTACCAGAGACACATGCTCGGTGGGTGTAGCGGAGTATATCAGAATGTCATCGATTTACACCACTACACACTGCCCGTGCAGGTCCCGGAAAATCTTGTCTACAAATGCCTGGAAGACTGACGGAGCATTCACCCGTACGGCATGATGAGGTACTCGTAGTGCCCTGAGGTGGTACTAAATGCTTCTTCCACTCGTCCCCCTCCCTTATACAAACCAGATTTTAGGCACTCCTGAGATGAAGCGCGCCCCGTGCATTGACTCGATCGCACTGGCTATGAGAGGCAGCGGGTAGCTGTACCTCACAGTGATCTGATTAATACCTTGATAGTCAATACACGGGCGCAGACCTCCATCCTTCTTCTTCACAAAAAAAAACTTGAGGAGGCTGGTGAAGTGGAGGGCCGAATGTAACCCTGTCCCAGAGATTCGGCAACATATGTCTCCATAGCTGCCGTCTCCTCCTGTGACAGAGGATACACGTGACTCCTGGGAAGTGCTGCGTCTACCAGGAGATTTATCGCACAATCCCCCCGTCGATGGGGTGGTAATTGAGTCGCCTTCTTTTTACAGAAGGCGAGAGCCAAATCAGCATATTCTGATGGGATGTGCACGGTGGATACCTGGTCTGGACTCTCCACCGTAGTTGCACCGAAGGAAACTCCTACACACCTCCCCGAGCACTTTCGTGACCATCCCTTTAGAGCCCTCTGTTGCCACGAAATAGTGGGGTCATGATAGGCCAACCAGGGTAGACCCAGCACAACGGGAAATGCAAGAGAATCAATGAGTTAGAGACTAATCTTCTCCTCGTGACCCCCCTGCGTCACCATACTCAGTGGATCGACCAGCAGTTTGCCCTCTGTGGCCACAGATGGTGCAGGAAATGGCCCCTCCTCCGGTCGCCCTACGTGCAGCACCTCCCAAGTCCATAGGAGTCGGATCTGAGGTGCTGGAGGATGGAACTGACAGGCCCCGATCTGGACGTCCTCGGGTGGCCAGGAGGTTGTCCAGCCGGATGGACAGGTCCACCAGCTGGTCCATTGTGAGGGTGGTGTCTCTGCAGGCCAACTCCCGATGGACGTCCTCGCACAGGCTCCACTGGAAATGATCGATCAGGGCCCTGTCGTTCCATCCCGTGCTGGCGGCCAGTGTCCGAAAGTCCAAAGAGATGTCCTGTGCACTCCTCGTCCCCTGCCTCAGATTGAACAGACGTTCACATTGAGACGAACTCTGCGTAATGATCCAACGCCGCATCTCGAGGGTGGACACGCTCTCACGTCCCGAAGGAGCTGGGTGGACAGTCGCCAGGTAGAGTTCCAGCTGTAGGAGGAAACCTTGGCATCCGGCAACCGTCCCATCATACTCCCTCGGGAGCGCGAGCTGAATCCCGCTGGGACCGGGTGAAGGAGGGGTGATCAGCGGTGTCCTTGATGTTGCTGGTGGAGATGCTGAAAGAACTCCTCTTCTCTCCAAGCGCTCTATATTCTGGCGGACATGATCCATGGCGGTGCCGAGATGTTGCAGTATCTCCTCATGCTGCCGGACGCGCTCCTCAACATCTGGCATTTTGGTATCTGCTCCTCCTGACTCCATATAGGGTGATTGATTCTGTAATAAGTCCTGTGTGAGGTTGGTGAAAAGGAGTCAGGCGCAGGACAGCAGAATTGAGCAAAAAACATATTTACTCAAATATAAAAAAAAAAACAATATAACTCTAAATAGCGAGCCCTCAAAACAAAGGACCGTATTACATATAAACAATCAATCACAAAGACATGGGGGGGACAGAGGTTTAAATAATGAACATGTAATTAGTGATTGAAACCAGGTGTGTAATTAAAGACAAAAACATAGAAAATGAAAAGTAGATCGGCGGCAGCTAGAAAACCGGCGACGTCGACCGCCGAAAGCCGCCCGAACAAGGAGAGGGACCAACTTAGGCTGAAGTCGTGACAGTATCGTTTGACGGGTGGAGTTCTTCGGCCAAATCTGCAAGACAGAAACCGCCAGTGGCTGGCTGAGTTTGGGAAGAATTCATTGCAAATCAGATGTCAACAAAAGCCCTTTTCATGTGAAATAAAAAGTTTTAAATGCTTTCTTGAAGGTAGTTGTATGCCTTTTCTATTATTGACATGGAGAAAACATTTCAAACATTTGTAAAGCAGAAATCCTAAAAGCATGCATGCGCACACACACACTAAATCATAGCAGTATTTAGGTAATAGCATGCAATATTATGGGTGCTTGCTGTGCTAACTCTGTGGAGCATATAGTAGAGTGGATTCAATTTCTTTTCATCCAGAGAATGAAGCATGGATGGAGCTTAGTGCTGTATTGATTCAGCATGGCTTCATGATAAATAGGGCTGGTGGATGTGGCTCCCGCATACCACAGGATTCTCTGTCCAAGCCACATCAGCTTATTGGAAATATTGAGCTATATATGAATAAGTTCTCTCACACTCTCTCCTACTCCACTGATGTCCAACAGTCCAACAGCGTCATGCTATGACCAATTGTGTTTAAACATCAAGCTGGGTCCTAATCCCCATGCAGTACCATGATCCTCTAGGGCCCTGGCAGACACCGTTGTTCATTATCTGGCCTTAGTTAAATCCAGTGCCGAAATATTCAAGCCATCGGGCTGAATCAAGGGTATGAATAATCCTGACACCACCACTTTCCCCGAGACAGCCCAGCAGTCCACACACACGCCATCAAAACTAGGACGATTTTTCCATTTCAATTGAATTTCATATGAAATGTTTCTCTAAGAAGACACTGTTCCAGAGAGTGTTATTTTTTTTTTCAAGTGTGAATTCATGACTATGGCCAAATGGTTTGTGGTGATTTGTTTTGAAAAGGGATAAAAAGTGACATATGAATACAGCATAATAGCTAACTGATTGCCAACAGAAATGCATTTTTCAGTCTTTACACTGTATGTCAAATCACTTGCTAATCAACTCTAAAACGTGTGCATGTGTGTGTGCGTGGCTTGGCTCACTGTCAGACCTGCTTTACCTCTCTTCCTTTGTTGCTACTTCTCCCTGGATGCCAGTGGCGGTCGGTGCAGTTTAACTACTTAGGGAGCAGTGGGGCGCTAGGGAGCGGCAGCATAGGTGACGGTTTTGGAGAGTCTGGCGTGCCCAAAGTGAAATGCCTGCCACTCAGAAAATAGGATATGCACATAATTAGGATAGGGAACACGCTGAAGTTTCGAAAGGTGTTAAAATAATGTATGTGAGTATAACAGAACTGATATAGCAGGCAAAAACCCGAGAAATTTCTGTCCAGAATTTTTTTTTTTGTGACCTTTGCTCTGTTTGATACTCTCCCTATTGATTTCTATTTTAACTAGGACTGAGACTGCAGTACCTATGACTTCCACGAGATGTCAACAGTCTTTATACAGAGTCTGGAGGCTGTAGACCTGAGCAGAACGGATAGGAACAGGAAATAGTCGAGGTAGCTCAGATGACAACAAGATTTTACGGGCGCGGGACCGAGTGCGCGCCCCACTGTATTTTCCTTTCATAACGTTTAGGTTACCATCCGAGTGAAATTTTATCGCTAATATTCATAAAAGGATAGCTAAGGATTATAAAGGATCTATGATTTGTTTAGGAAAAGTTGATAGGTATATTTGAACGCGTTCTCTTCACGGTTCAATGGGCGATTCGACGTTGGATTTTCTGATCATAACGCGCCAACCAAACAGAGATTTATGGATATAATAAATTACTTTTTCTAACAAAAGAACCATTGGATGTCTTCGTTGGACACTTGGGAAGCCCTCAGCAGAAGGTCTTCGAAAGGTAAGATATTTATTTTAGCTGTGATATGGGTTTTGTGTGACCCGCGCTGGATATGAATTTATGCTAATGTAGAAAATATGTGGGGTATAATCCTCAAACAATCAAATGTGGTGCTTTCGCCGTAAACCCTTTTTGAAATCTGACAACGCTGTGATATTGCCAATAATCAGAGCTTTTGATGACTATGCAACACTTGTATATTGATGAATGTTTAATAATTCTACTTTTGGATTTTGAATTTGGCGCCTCACATTTCACCGGGTAGTGTCGGGAGTGGCCCGCTAGCGCGCCCCTACTCCCTAAGTAGTTAAGAAAAGTTTTTCAACAGAATCAGCGGTCTGAATACACCCCTGATCACCGCAAACATAGTTCACTTTCACAGCAGCCACATACAAACAGCATGATAATTTGCTTGTTGTATAATTCCTTCTTGCATCTACGTGCTCCCCTCCTCTCACCTTTTCCATTCGTTTGTCTGTGACCAGGCAAAAAAAACTTTCCAAGCCAAATCTTCACACCATAACTGCTAACAGCTACACACAGCCTACATCGTTGTCACCATATTAGCTAACGTCATAGTTAACATAGCTAGCTGCTAGAAGTAACGCATTTATAAACCTGCTACAATCATGAGGTACAGTGTACAGCAAGCAGCTTAGCAGTTACACCAGAGGGCCCCGGTGGCAATAAATTAATAAAACCAAAAGCTTACCTTGACTTGGAAGAGTTCCAGTGTTTGGATAGCCATAGCCAGCTAGCTAACAGAGCACCCCTCTCTGTTTGAGCCGGGTGTTTGAGTAGGCTAAACAAAACAAAAAAATACTACGAAATATTCTCTCTCTCTCTCTCTCTCTCTCTCTCTCTCTCTCTGTTCAAAACTGTTGACTTTCTCTCTCTTTGAGTCAACTATTCTCCACATTTTATGCATTGCAGTATTAGCTAGCTATGGCTTATGCTTTCAGTACCCGATTCATTCTCTGATAATTTGATTGGGTTGACAACATGTCAGTTCATACGACAAGAGCTCTAATAGGTTGGAGGACATCCTCTGGAAGTTGTCACAATTACTGTGTAAATCTATGGAAGCGGATGAGAACCATGAGCCTCCTAGGTTTTTTACTGAAGTCAATATATGCAGAGGAAGACGGAAATTAGCTGTTCTCAGGCTACACCATGGTGATAGCCTACAGAGTGCTATTGAGGCTAAGGTAGACCTTAATTGCAAAACAGTGTGTTTTAAGTAATTATTTGGTACGTGAATATATTTAGTATAGTTTTATCTAAAAGGGATAACTTTTTTGTTGTTTCAAAAAAAAATTATCCATTTGAAATTCAGTGAGGAGGATGGTCCTCCCCTTCCTCCTCTGAAGAGCCTCCACTACTGGATGCTCTTGTAGGGGTTGGCCCTTTCTCCCATAGTCCCATTGAAGACAGCAGGGTGTGAAGTGATGAAAGTAACAGGCTTTCTGCGGCGTACACTACTCTTCCCTCCATGTCACAAACGCCCAGGTACTCTCCTCGTACTCGCCACGTTTCAGTCAGTTCATATTTAGCTCAGATCTTTGAAGTGTGGAACTGAAGGGACTTTTCACAACTTGCTAACTTTTCTCATGCTTCATTGTCATCATACTGCGCATAAATCTGCTGAACAATATTCTAAGGATAATACTTACAAGCAGGTGAGATGATTCATTCTCATGTAAGAACTGCTGTAAAATGCATTTTACAAGTAAACACAGGTGAGAGGTGCCTCCTCCGCTATCATTAGTAAAGTACTGGTATGCTTTTCTGTTGGTCCACTCATAATGGAGAACAACAGAACTGTTAATATGGCTAAATCATAAAAATTTAGAATAAACATGTATTTGACACAATTTATCCTCCACACAAATGCTGAAACTTGCTTACTTCTGAGTCCTGGCAACCCAATTACAGTACACTGTACACCACTTTTACTATAGTTTTCTCATGACCATGTTGTAAATAAACATGGGAAGAAGAAAGTGCTATGTTTTAATGTGCTTCCCTTTGCTTACTTGGATGGTTTAACCTTTTACAACTCCGGGTAGCGATTTAGAGTATTTCCTTCTTAAGCTGCTCATTAGTGTATGTCCATGAGCCGACCCATCCCAGCCATGTCTAGCTTCTTTGCACCCTTCTCGCTAATTGATTACAGCCTCTCTGATCACATCTGCACCACAAATACAAACTGAATGCTTCTCTGGTGCCATCCTACAGTATATCCACGTTTAGTCCATTTCCATTTCAATCTTGTGTGAAAAGTGTTAGAGAGCACCAGAGAAGAGAAGGTGAACATCTACAAAACCTTTGAGAGAATGCTATGTGAGGTATTAAAGTGTCTTGATTCAGTTGGTCTCTGAAAGCAAAGGGATAAAAAAAACACATTTGTTTAATTTCTTAAAACTTTCATCAATTTTCTTCATTTTATTTGATAAGTTTCAAGCTGCACTTCTGTTCACCTGTCCATGCATTGTTTTTTAGGTTCTTGCTTCAATCACAGTATCCCCCCAAAATCCTACACACACACAATCGCACACTTTCACTCACTATCTCGAACACAATTTCCCCAAACACCACATCTGCAATCAACACAGCAATCTCGGAGCTCTCACAAGTTTTCAACACCCAATAATTTGCTGTTGATACACTCCAGAGTAAGGGGAGTCTAAGAATCATCAGGAGAGGCCCTCGGGCACGGAGTGATTGGTGAAGAGTTCAGCTAGTGGCGTCGCCAGAGGCATTCTAATAGGATATGATGAGACGGGAGATCAGATTCAATGAAGTTGGCTAACCCTGGAGACAGTGGAGTAGCAGCAAAGGGGAAATGCCGCATTAGCAACCGTGTTAGAGGTAACCCTAGTACAAGCTAGGGGCTAAAGCGCTGACACCTCCCACTCCTCCTCCTCCCCTGCTCTGTCATGGGTCTCTCTCAACAATCATTTACCCAAAATCACTGCGGGAGAACTAGGATCTATGCTAACATGCAAATGCACTGGAAATTACAGAGAATTTTTAACACTCGATTTTGACTACTCTTTGACTACTCTACTACTTAAATACAGTCCCATGGAGAATTTGAATAATGCAAATAATAATAACTCCTTTTTTCATATTGATTCAACTTCAAAAGGGTGCACATTATTGACTGCATGACCTTGAGTGCTGCCTTCAACGTGCCTTTAAAAAATAACTGGTGCAAAGATCACAAGCTCCCGCCTGATTCATTTTATACTCTCAACTCTCGGCTTACAAACTGCCAATATGTAAATTGGTGACAGACTATAGTCAGGGTCACAGTCAATATGATAACAGATAGGGTGCTGGTATGGGAAGAGTTGGTGTGTCTTGTGTGGGTTAGATAAGCCATGGTTAGAAAAGCTACACCAACCCAGTGACATCTACACTAAGTGTACAAAACATTAGGAACACCGGCTGTTTCCATGACATAGGCTGACCAGATGAATCCAGGTGAAAACTAGGATCATGTATTGATGTCACCTGTTAAATCCACTTCAATCATTGTAGATGAAGGGGAGGAGACAGGTTAAGGAAGGATTTTTAAGCCTTGAGACAATTGAGACATGGATTGTGTACACTGAGTGCACAGAAAATTAGGAACACCTTACCAATATTGAGTTGCACCCCCTTCAGTCCTCAGAACAGCCTCAATTTGTCGGCGCATGGAATCTACAAGGTGTCAAAGTGTTCCAGAGGGATGCTGGCCCATGTTGACTCAAATGCTTCCCACAGTTGTGTCAAGTTTTCTGGATGTCCTTTATGTGGTGGACCATTCTCGATACACAAGGGAAACTGTTGAGCGTGAAAAACCCCACAACATTGCAGTTCTTGACACACTCAAACCGGTGCGCCTGGCACCTACAGTACTACCATACCCTGTTCAAAGGCACTTAAATATTTTGTCTTGCCCATTCACCCTCTGAATAGCACACATACAGTATATTAGCAACCACAGAGAGGACTTTGTCCTAAGTGCATTTCAAACTTCCTTTACTGTCAAGTTACTGTCTCATTTACCATCCTGAACTATTTACTCATTTTTTAAGCATTGCAAAATAAATCATGCAAAAGAAGAGACAGTCATGACCATTTAGCATGACTGTTGCTGATCTGCATGGGTTACATATAGAGGAGTGCTTCTTACCTATGTGTCGGCCCCACAAGGTGCTAAAAAGGGGAGCGGCAGCCCAAGCCTGGACTCACAGTGACAACGCCAAAAAACTTTAATTAGAGAGCACCTGTTCTACTTCAAGGATAGACTAAAAACATGTAGATGAAGAGACATTTTGTGTTGAATCGTCCTAAAATAGCTGGTCAGATAATTGGATTTAATGTAAGAGAAATGTTTTGAAGGAGAAGATCATTAGAGATAAGAAATGTACCTTATGAGGAACCAGGTAGTGTAACAACCAGCCCTTAGTAAATTACACAGACTTGGCTGAATCCGCTCTGGAAAACAGGTTAGTTGTTCAGAGGCTAGCTTAACCCGAGGAAGTAGCGCTGTGTGCGAGGCAACCTGAGTAATTGTTTCTTTATTATTCAACGTGGTCTCAGAGCATTTCATATTATTCTGTACTTAAATCCGAGACATTCCATTTAGTATGATATGTTACATTTCGCACGGCATGTATTAATTTGTGGATGTCCATCATTCATTTTGTATGATATGTTAGGAATTACAATTTGTTGTGGCTAACCTTAGCTAGGTGGCTAGGTGGCTAAAGCTAACGTTAGCTATGTGGCAAGATGGGCTCCCGAGTGGCGCAGCGGTCTAAGGCACTGCATCTCAATGCTTGAAGGTTACAGACAGCCTGGTTCAAATCCAGGCTGTATCACAACTGGCTGTGATTGGGAGTCCCATAGGGTGGCGCACAATTGGCCCAGGTTTGGCCGGTGTAGGCCATCATTGTAAATAAAAATTTGTTGTTAACTGACTTTCCTAGTTATGTAAAAAAATACACCTACCCAACCACCCTCCTTTTTGTTTTTGCCTTAATAAGTAACCTTGTGTCTTATGTAACCATACCAAACATACCATACTAATTTGAGTGTCCCGGATTTACGTTTACTATGTTACATCTAGTCCAGGCTGTATTATTAGATCCACTACACTATACTATGTATTATTTGATCCACTACACTATCAAATTTAATGTCTGTCTCTCTCCCTCTCCCTCTGGCCCAAGTTGTGTCACAGCCAATCACGTTGCTATAACTCAGCATTACTGATTAAATCCGCAACATTTTCAAAAGTGGAAAACGTCAATTCTCATAAGTTTAGTATTCAACTGAGCTCAGACTGTTGTAGAAAAATTTATACAACGAAAAACCTGACACGAAATCAAATGGCTGGTAGAGAACGGGAACAAAAGTATGCAGGGGGTACAGTTAGCCCCAGGCAAGGAGAGGCCCATTGCTTCCAAACCTAACAGGGATTCTCATTGAGGAGAAGAGTCACATCAGGCAGGTAAGGAATTGGCGGCATTTGAGGAGTGACAGGAGACTCCATTTGAAGAACGGGAGCTATGACATTCAAGGGAGGAAAACACACATCCATTAGAGCATAATTAATCAGCAAGGGGGCGTGAGCAAGTGTGTTTTCCAAACTTTAATTACACAGGTCTAACCATTTGCTCAAGCATGCATCATTTCACCTTAATGCTGTAGAACGCCCTACATTCAAACAGAACTTTGGAATGGGACGCTACAATGCCCATCCACTCATCAGCGATGCTCCACGATGGAAGTTTGCGGCTAAGGGGGCTTGTCAATGTAAGTTCCCTGGAAGAATAGGAGGCACCATTACTGTGCGTGTCTGGTTCTGCTTCCTTTATCACCTCGCCATGGGGTTGACCTCCAAGCTGTCTAGTTGCTGAAGCGTCAGTGACGATGCACGGCTAATGTGTTACATCCTGCGAATGAGGGTCGAGCCCTACGTAAATAGAGAACGAACTGTCTGTCATCAGAGGGGACTGAGTCACTCCACTCCAATCTCCCCGGGGCACAACATGGCCAAATAAGCAACAGTTCTGACCCAGTAAATCACATCACTGTAGTGGGGTTGAGCTGCACTGTGCAGGCAGACACCATGATTGGGCCAAGTTACCTGGTGGGAGCACATACCGTGACAATCCTCTCAAAACACAGGCAATGGGAACTCTCCAGGATTAGTAATCCTTGACCTTTCGGATGATCGTTTCACACTTGAGTGCTCCATGAGTGGAGCAGCAGCAGTACCGTTTCCCTAAGGCCAGGTGTTTCTCTTTGCTCTCTCGACACCTCCCCAAAAGTAATGTTTGCACAGAGCCAAATCTAAAATGCTGCAGTATATGATTTAATTTCACTCAAGGTGGTGAGTGATGGGACATTCCTTTCCCATTCTCCATACTAACCTTGAGTGCTGTGCTGTGAGTTCATGCAATTGCCATGTATAAGAAGAATTGGCATTCATTTGAGCATTCAAGTTAGTGACATTGAAAGACTGGATGCTAAGATGTAAAGATTCCAAGAGAATCATTACACTGAGCTGAACATGAACAAAAGCAATGGGTGAAGAGGCCATCATGACAGTCATGCATGATGCCATTTACTCTCTCTAACACGTAAACCCCACATACAGTACACACAAGGCACTGTTCCATTGATTCTCTCCTCCCTTATTTTAACCCAACAGAGAGTTGTGTGCCTGGTAATGTCACTCTCCCCATCTTTTTATGAGCTAGCCGCTGAGATTAATTCCCTTGGCATGGAAACTCATCAGGGAGAATAATTGGATACCCTGCCTTTACTCTGATATACGGACCACAGCTCCCACTGCTGCATTTTTATGACTTACGAGATGCCTGAACAAGACAAAATGAACTCCCCTTCGATGTGAATGGTGACAGAAGAATTCACAATTAAATCCACCTATGTCAGGCCAAGGTCCATTCCTCTTCTTGGAGAGCACCATCACAGAGTTTATGACATACAGTGCTGCATTGAATTCAATCATCACTTCAGTTAAGTCCACCGGGGCAGGAGAGACTGGAAAATTAGACCCAAGGAAGACTGCATGGACAGGCACGTGGACTGAACATGAACACAACTAGAAAAGTATTGCTTTACAGAGATGGTTTAACTGACAGTATCTTTTATTGTTACAGTTGATTGAAGAAGCATGTGTACCATGCAGTCTGACGTGTCTGCCTGATGTGACTGCTATGAAAGATTGCACGGCACACTTCATTTGCAGTGATGGGCTGGCACAGACACTTTGTCATTTGCATTGCCTTGACAAGGCTGATTTAGTGATGGTCCCTTTTTTTATAGTTTGCTCTTTCTTCTCATGTCCATGAAAGTCATAGGTTATATGTCCAGCACACTGAGACTGGGCAGTAAATTAATAAAAGTTTTCGGACGACATTCAATCAACATAGCAGGTCAACATTTAAAATTACCTTTCCCACGGTGGCAATTTAACACCAGTACAGCAAGCTTGGATCATTCTCTATTGCAAATCATTTCCTGAATGAATCTTTAAAAAAGTCTTCCAGGAGTGTGATTGCCCATCACTGCAGAGGTTTACAGTGAGTAATTACAATGCAGAGTTATCCACTAAGTAGTGGTGCTTCATCATTCTAAAACAAACAAGTTTCTGCCTCATACCAGCCCACTTTGTTGTAATGTCAGAGCAGTTGCCCTGAAGGCACATATGATACAGAGACTTTCAATGGAAACAGAGCAACAGCTATAAATAATGGCTATATGGGGAATGTTAGTGCCTTGCAGGATGCACGGATCGAAAGGGCATCAGGCTAGCTTATCACCATCTTCCTCCACCACGGGGAATAGGGGAAAGGGTAATGTGCAAGGGAGAGCTGTTGCTGGGGTTCCCATTTGGCTTCCCAGAGCAATCGATAAAAATTCAGGTGGAGTCATTCATACATCTGGGTAAAAATTTTTTAACAATGTTTTGTTGTTGGCAATGGCGTATCAGCATTCATATCGTTCAGGTTGAGCAGTATGAGGTGTCTCTCTCTTTCTCTACCCACCCCCTCTATCTCTTTGTATTTCCCCCCACCCTCACTCCCTTGCCTTCTGTCATCTGTAGCCATTTTCTCCTCTCTCACCTCTCTCTGACAAGCATGGGATGAATCAGCCAAATCATACTGGGGCTGGGTAGCTCCTTGGAGAGATAACACAGGTTCGGTTTGGAGCTGTGGTTTGATTCATTGCATATCCTTCTCAGGAAAGGTGAGCTAACCAGCACACTGAATAATGAGAGGGCTCCTATCACTACCTTAGCGCCACAGGTAAATCCTCCATTATGGGCACAGCCAAGTCGACACTCTGCCATTCTTCTTCTGAGGAAGGACATAGTCCAGCGGGAACTCCAATGCTGCCTGTGAATCTCCCACTGTTTCAGAGTGAAGCAGATGTCTCTATTCCTTTAGCCACAGTAATTAGCTGAATTAGCTCTCAGGTGAAGTGAGAAACAGAATGATAAACCAAGTCACACACTGGACAGGCTGAAGGTGAAGAAATATGGCTGCTGGGCCGAAACTCTCTGAGCCGTGAATGACCAGAGAATAACACATGGCAACACCCCGCTGGTGATGATAATCTACCTTCCATGGTAACATCACATCCTCCCTCTTCTCCTCCTCCTGTGGTATTCAGCTGTAAGCTGCAGAGGAGATGTATTTCTCCTTCTGCAGCTCGTCCCCTGACAGATGGCTCTATGGGGTCTCTCAGTGTTATCCGAATGCCTGCGAACCTGGGGGAAATGGGGGTGTCATGGCACAGAGAGAAAAAATATGAGCTCGGATGCCCAGGTGTACAACACTTTTAAAATGTTATTCCAGCCTGGATCCATGGCGGCCGATGCAGGGGCTCACATTTCATCCGGGCCTAATCTCATTATGATTTTATGGCCTCTGCGACCAGTGGTGGATCAAGCCACAAAATAGATTCTCTCCAAAGCAGCAGACACCAAGCTCTTCTCCACTGAAAGAGAGTTCCAAACCTCCCTTTATATTCAACACAATTCTCTACTATATAAAGGTAACCACAATATTTGGCAAGGCTTGTGGTTTGCTCATGAAGGGAAGTACTGGGGAGTTGTTATATTAATCCATATCACAGTTGTTTACTGTTCCGTAAAAGTCAAAAGTGTTTAAAGATAACGACACCCAATTAGAGCTAGCTGGCTTTACTCAGTTTTATGCAATGGAGTATGATTTGATAACACAACAAAGCATGAGGAACTGTGTTGTAAGAGGGGAAGAACAGCCTCGAGTTTAGCAAGAATGTGTTTTCATTTCAGCTTTAACAAACTACATTATTAAATGCTGTTATGACAAGAGGATCTGACGACCGAAAGATCCCTTTGACGCCCAAATAAGAGAGGACATATCAACTGCATACATGCTACACCTTGCAGTCATGCATAAATAGCACTGTTTTTCACATGTATTAATTGCTATTGTCATTTATTGGGTGTTAATATGAATTCCTTCATAATTTTTTTTGATAAAGACATTTGCTTGGGATAATGATACAAATAACACTCAAAACAAATGTCAATGAAATAAGAATACTAATGAGTTTCATTTTCATTATCGTTAATACTGTGTGATCTCTGTGAAACCTCCATAGGTTCGGGTTCATTGTTTTCATCCTCTAGCAGGTGGAGGCTCTTCCCTCCCTCTGTCTCAGTCTAATTTAGTGTTGACAGCAGTGTGCTTCGTTTGGAGTGGAAGATTTGCGCCATCTGTCTACGGCACGCTGATGTGTTATTTTTATCGTTGTGACGGTGAACGAGCGAGTGTGAGGATTGCTGGGTCCATTTCACCCTGGGGACAAGGCAGCCCAACATCCCAGTGCACTCCCAACACGTACACACCTCTCCCTTATCATTCAGACACATACACACACTGTACTGAGGAGCAGTCGTCTACTGAAATGAATATACTCGTTCTGCCTCCAAACTGAACACCCCTCTACACACATCCACATGCACATACATATGAATACATACCCTGTAGACCCATCTCTCTCCATACACAGACACAAAGACACGAGGCTGTGGGTCTGGATTACAGGGCGTGGGTGGAAACTTGTAGTGCTGAAAATCACTGTCATTGCCTGACATACAGTATCTCTCATTTGCTAAGCATCAGTAGGCTAACAGGCATGCCTTGGAGTGGATTATGCTGTGTGCCATGACAACAAGAGGAATAGTTACCTCTTTAACGTTCCCTTCAGAGGGATAGAGTTATCATTTCTCAAGTACCCCAATAGAAGTGGTTTCCAGTCAGACTGTCAAACAGTGAAAGGCATTTCTCACCTGCCTTCACAATTTCTCAGTGCAGGTGTCTGGACACGTATAAATATGAATCATTTATATTGTAAAAGGGGAATTTGTAAGGCTGGCATGAGCAATTGTTTTGGGTCTCCTCGACATTCAGGTTATTGACCGACTTGAAAATGTTACGACCGCCTCGTCCCACGGTATTCTGACAACTTGCCTGTCAGGCTAGAGAGAGAGACAGAGGAATAGATGTAAGGTGGTGATAGAGGGGGAGGTGGGGAGTGTGGACGCTAGTGGTGGCGGTAGAGGCAGATTGGCCCAGTGACTGACAGATTGAGAAATTAGCATTCAGATCCATTCCGGTCCTTTGATATCTCCTTGCCACAAGACACTGGAACTCCGGAACCCATCCACCACTCCGCGGACAGGCATTTGTAGGCTTCCGGCGTCCTCACCACCCCACTTCCTCCCCTTCCCTCTCTCCCTCCTGCCATCTTGTCCAAGCTCCCTCAACATAACATGTGCCAGGGACTGGAAACACATGAAGAATTTGTTTCCCGCTCCAACAGTACTCCCAGGCTTCACAGAAGTGCAGACTGTCATTATGGGGAAGAACTCCTTGAGAACCTGCATAATTGTCTCACAAGGGACTACAAAGCCAGATACTTTACAGTTCTATTGTATTACCACCTACGATTTGACTCAGAATAAACACTGTCTCAAAATACATTAGGGAGAACCACAAAGTTATGGGGATATTATAAGTGAATAGGTCACTCATGCAAACATCTATTTGGGGGTGGAAGTATCACAACATTAATATTCAATAGCAAGCATGGTGTTTTTGTGGTAGGTAGGAGTTATTTCAACCAAACATTGTAATGAATCCCAATGGAATCAATTGCTGGAGAAAAGTCTGTTTGAGTTCAATGCATCAGTTGAATAGAAGGTGACTCACTTTCTAATTCCAATGCAGATAGTCTGTGTGTCTTCCCCCGTCCATCCGGAACTGAAAGTGATAGGTTGCAACTTAGGCATCCAATATGTTATTTATGTTTTACACAACACGTCTGATATAAAAATGTCATGGCTCTATTCAATCCGTCTTCCGCATTTAACCCTAGGCAATGTTCCCACGTTAACGGAGACTTCATTCACGGTAAATGCTGCAAATTACCTTCTATTGTGGGTCCCGCTATAATTAATTATGTTCAGTTTATAAAGGCTTCATAAAGCATTCATAAAGCCATAAACACTACATAAATGTGTTACAAACCGTCTATAACCACATGTCATGCTTTAAAATGGGTTCATAACTGTGTGATATAACCACCAATGTCAAATGTGATGTAACCCACTATGTAAAATATGACATAAACCTGTGCTTTATAAAGGGTGGCATAAGCACTGCTTAATAAAGGCATTATGAAGCGTATTAAATTGAGGCTTCAAAAAGCATTTATAACCCTGTCAAGCATCTTGGTAGAACATTGCAATGCCAGGATATTGGGTTCGATTCCCGGGACTACCGATAAGTAAACATTTATTTGTTCTTGGAAAATGTTTTAAAACTCAAATTTAATACAAATATCACTTAAATATGAATAAATATTAATCATTGTTAATGTTTAGACGAGACGCTGATCATCTGACGAGTTTGCAAATCAAATGCCCCACTTGTGCTGCCACCAGACAGCGAAACAAGTAAGTTAAAACTTCTTCGGGATCGGTGTCCCATCCACGGGACGGTTGAGCTAACGAAGGCTAATGCGATTAGCATGAGGATGTAAGTAACAAGAACATTTCCCAGGACATAGACATATCGGATATTGGCAGAAAGCTTGCATTCTTGTTAACCTAACTGCACTGTCCAATTTACCGTAGCTATTACAGTGAAAGAATACCATGCTATTGTATGCGGAGAGTGCACAGTTTTGAACATGGAAAGTTATTAATAAACTAATTAGGCACATTTGGGAAGACTTCATACAATTTTATTTACAGAAATGCAGTGATTCATTGCATCAGTCTAAAACTTTGCACATGCACTGCTTCCATCTAGTGGCTAAAATCTAAATCTATGCTGGAATAATACATTATGGCCTTTCTCTTGCATTTCAAAGATGGTGGTACAAAAAAATACAAAAACCGTTTTTTTTTTTTCTATGTATTATCTTTTACCAGGACTAATGTGTTATATTCTCCTACATTACTTTCACATTTCCACAAAATTCAAAGTGTTTCATTTCAAATGGTACCAAGAATATGCATATCCTTGCTTCCTGAGCTACAGGCAGTTAGATTTGGGTATGTCATTTTAGGCGAAAAATTGAAAAAAAGGGGCGGATCCTTCAGAGATTAAGCTTTATTCATTGTACTTGAAATTAGTTTGTAGTAGTAAGCGAATTGTTGAGTTACATTACATACTGTATCTAACGCAATTGTTATTTCAAATAATTTCGGTGTTGTCACTGCCGAAATGTAGCTAGGTAAATACAAATCCCCTAGATACATCCATGTCTGATAGTCACGTCATGAGCTTTGTAAATTAATGAAGAATATAATAATACAAAATGAATGGAGTTTCCCATCTTCCCATTTAGAGTTTCTGGCAAAGCACAGAAATGCCCTTATCCAGATGATGTACCAAATGTATTTCCTAACAGACCTGTTCAACTTTCTTTGATGTTACTTTTAAGGTTAGAACCAACATGCAGTACCTCCAGCAGGAAGAGAGGCAAGAACCATTCGTCCGCCAGCTCAGGGACAAGCTACACTATTCATAGCCCTGTGTAATGTTCAATGTAATTGCATTGCTGGACTTTTTGAAACTTCATGTATTTGTATTGTTTTAGAAATGTACAAATAAAAGGAAATGTACGGTTTAAAGATGTCTTTAATGTTTATTTGTGTTAGCTGTTAGTGATAATTCCCTAAATGTTAATACATTTGTGTTTACATCATTAAGCCTTAATGTATGTGTTATGAATGACCAAAGGTGTCTGACTTTATAGTAAGTACAGCGTCATTTGATATAAGCCGTTTATGGGAAAGATGAAGCCGTTTATGGGAAAGTACAGAGAGATCCTTGATGAAAACCTGCTCAACAGCACTCAAGACCTCAGACAGGGGCGAAGGTTCACCTTCCAACAGGACGATGACCCTAAGAACGCACCCAAGACAATGCAGAAGTGGCTTCGGGACAAGTCTCTGAATGTCCTTGACTGGCCCAGCCAGAGCCTGGACTTAAACCCGATCGAACATCTCTGGAGAGACGTAAAAATAGCTGTTCAGCGACGCTCCCCATCCAACCTGACAGAGCTTGAGAGGATCTGCAGATAAGAATGGGAGAAAATCCCCAGATACAGGTGTGCCAAGCTCTGGGCGGCAAGAAGCCTAATGGTTAGGGCGTTGGGCCAGTAACCGAAAGTTTGCTAGATCGAATCCCCGAGCTGACAGGTAAAAATCTGTTGTTCTGTAAATTTGCAACATTTCTAGAAACCACCCCGCTACACTGGCAACACTTTGAGGGGCATTGCAGTAATAATGGCGCTGCCAAGGGAAATGTTCCCGCTGTTCTTAGTGCCAGTCTGCACAATCAAACTAAAACAATGTAACTAATAATGGCATCTTTATGCTTTCGTAGATAAAATAGTTGTCACGATCGCTGGAAGGATTGGACCAAAGCGCAGCGCAGGTGTAGTTCCACATGGTTTAATAAAGAAGTGAAACTTACAAATACAATAAACAAACAAAGAACAGCGATCGGCACTAACTGTGTGTCGCACACACTGGCACTAACTAAACACATATAAAACAATAACCCACAAGGCAGGTGGGGAAGGGAACAAACTTAAATAGGATTCCCAATTAGAGGCAACGACATACAGCTGCCTCTAATTGGGAACCAACACAAAAAAACAACATAGAGTCCCATAGAAAACCCTAGTCACTCCCTGGCCTAACACCCCATAGAGAAACCCAGAGGGCTCTATGGCCAGGTGCGTGACAATAGTGATACAAATACTCTTTCAAAATGCTGATGTTTATTTAGTTATGGATCCATAACGAATTACTATGGGAATAAATATCACTGAATTACAGAAATATCCTCCAATCCTCCAATCTATATGTAATTATTGATATACTGTAGGCCTACAGTAGGCCACATGAGTCTCTTTAGTGTTGAGTAATGTGGTGTAGGTCTTATTTATTTAAAGAGCATATTGAAATTAGAAGCAATAGCCTACAACTATTTTAGCACCGTTTCACGCTGCTCTGAGACAAGCATGGGGACTGGCCTTGATAAATCAATGAGACGGTTATAGACCCTTTGTAACACATTCATATAGTGCTTAAGAAGGCTTTATGAAGCCTTTATAAGCTGAACATCATTTAAAGCGTGGCCATATTGATCAATATGTAACCATGGTACAGTAGCAATTGAAAGAAAACATTTTGGAGATAATGGGGAAATTATTAGACCAAAGGCAAATACACAACAGTTCACCTGACAGTCTGAATCCAAACATTACACCGTTGATGTTATGTGCATTTTACATTTACTGTACTTTTCACTGCATTTATTGATAACGAAATCTGAAAATAGTCTGGATACATTCAGTAACATGATAAGACTATTCCTTGAGTGAGAGGACTAACTGGTGTCTCCAAGTGCCACACATCTCTCCAATGTGTGCACAGTCTTAGTTCATTTCAATGCACTTTTACGACTCAAAGAAGAGTTGAGGTCTCCGAGCTGTGCCATTGAGGAATTAGAGCAAGCAATTCTTGTAGTTGTTTTGTTTGGAACTCAACCCTGCATCCCTGCCATCACACAATTGCTGTTGTTGCTTACGCAATCCAAAAACGGTCCATTATAAATGGCAAACTGGGTCAGGTGGGCATGATATGAAGCGTGTTCATTTGGACTCACCGGTGTTTGGCTTGCTTGTATGAGGTCAAAGAGGTATTTATTATAATCTTCAACATCTCATCTTTCCGCGTTTCCCTCACTCAGCCCAAATTTTTTTTTTGCCCAATTAGCGGGATGGATGGGGGATTGTCTTTTCTGTGCTTCATACAGAGCTGTGAAGCGCAGAGCAAGAGCTCTGACATCATGTATAGCATCTTACATTGACTTTATTAATTGTGCACTCCTCAATAATTCACTACAGTATTGATTGCACATGCCTGTGTTGAAAATCGAATTATGCCACATTCACACTGGATTGCCTCAGGAATGACCTAGTTCGAGATTACTGGGGTTCTAACTTTTTACTCAAACTTCTCATAGGAATAAACAGCTACATTCCTAGGTCTGGGGCTACAGTATATTAGTAACTTAGTTAAAGAGGGTCAGGCAGAACATTTCCTATGTTCATACATCAACAGTTATTTTCTTATCTCGTCAGTACCCTTTGTCTCCATTCACACCTTGGTTTTTCACTGGTGCAGCGTACTTAGTGGAAATTATTAATTGGGCTGGAAAGACTCCTTGAAGACAAGAATATCAGGGGGGAGGCTACATAGTCATGTCCACATAAGGTTGTGATGAATTGTTTAATTATGTTCTGTTAGAAGATTAATGGGGCCTAATTGAATCGTGTGTATGGCTCCGTGGAGCTAGTTGCCAACAGAGTTGTTAGGAGCATCACAATTCTTGTCGAGCAATTTGTCATCCAAGCACATCGGAGTGTCTTCTCATGTCTCTCATTAGCACTATTTGGGAAAATTATCCATTATAAGATGAATGCACAAATAGATATGATCACCTGTGTTCAAAGTACAAAACTAAAGGCATTAGGATCCTCATGGAGAGATACGCATCATTACTATGTACATGAATTCTTACATTTTATATATATTTTTTTATTTCCCCTTTATTTAACCAGGTAGGCTAGTTGAGAACAAGTTCTCATTTACAACTGCGACCTGGCCAAGATAAAGCACAGCAGTGCGACACAAACAACAACACAGAGTTACACATGGAATAAATAAGAATACCGTCAATAACACAATAGAAAAAAAAGAAAGTCTATATACAGTGTGTGCAAATGGCGTGGGGAGGTAGGCAATAAATAGGCTATAGTAGCGAGGTAAATTACAATTTAGCAGATGATGATGTGCAAGTAGAGATATTGGTGTGCAAAAGAGCAGAAAAGTAAATAAAAAACAGTATGGGGATGAGGTAGTTAGATTGGGTGGGCTATTAAACAGATGGACTATGTACAGCTGCAGCGATTGGTTAGCTGCTCAGATAACTGGTGTTTAAAGTTAGTGAGGGAGATATAAGTCTCCAGCTTCAGCGATTTTTGCAATTCGTTCCAGTCACTGGCAGCAGAGAACTGGAAGGAAAGGCGGCCAAAGTAGGTGTTGGCTTTGGGGATGACCAGTGAGATATACATGCTGGAGTGTGTGCTACGGGTGGGTGTTGTTATCGTGACCAGTGAGCTGAGATAAGGCGGAGCTTTACCTAGCATAGACATGTAGATGACCTGGAGCCAGTGGGTCTGGCGACGGATATGTAGCGAGGGCCAGCCGACTAGAGCATACAGGTCGTAGCGGTGGGTGGTATAAGGGCTTTGGTAAAGAAATGGATGGCACTGTGATAGACTGCATCCAGTTTGCTGAGTAGAGTATTGGAAGCTATTTTGTCTCGCCGAAGTCGAGGATTGGTAGGATAGTCAGTTTTACTAGGGTAAGTTGGGCGGCAAGAGTGAAGGAGGCTTTGTTGTGAAATAGAAAGCTGATTCTAGATTTGATTTTGGATTGGAGATGTTTAATATGAGTCTGGAAGGAGAGTTTACTGTCTAACCAGACACCTAGATATTTGTAGTTGTCCTCAAATTTTAGGTCAGAGCTGTCCATGGTAGTGATGCTAGTCGGGCGGGCGGGTGAGGGCAACGAATTGTTGAAAAGCATGCATTTGGTTTACTAGCGTTTAGGAGCAGTTGGAGGCCACGGAAGGAGTGCTGTATGGTATTGAAGCTAGTTTGGAGGTTAGTTAGCACAGTGTCCAAAGAAGGGCCAGAAGTATACAGAATGGTGTCGTCCGCGTAGAGGTGGATCAGGGAATCACCCGCAGCAAGAGCGACATCATTGATGTATACAGAGAAAAGAATCGGCCCGAGAATTGAACCCTGTGGTGCCCCATAGAGACTGCCAGAGGTCCGGACAGCAGGCCCTCTGATTTGACACACTGAACTCTGTCAGCAAAGTAGTTGGTGAACCAGGCGAGGCATTCATTTGAGAAACCAAGGCTATTGAGTCTGCCGATAAGAATACGGTGATTGACAGAGTCGAAAGCCTTGGCCAGGTCAATGAAGACAGCTGCACAGTACTGTCTTTTATCGATGGCGGTTATGATATCGTTTAGTACCTTGAGCGTGGCTGAGGTGCACCCGTGACCAGCTCGGAAACCGGATTGCACAGCGGAGAAGGTACGGTGGGATTCGAAATGGTTAGTGATCTGTTTATTAACTTGGCTTTCAAAGACTTTAGAGAGGCAGGGCAGGATGGATATAGGTCTATAGCAGTTAGGGTCTAGAGTGTCACCCCCTTTGAAGAGGGGGATGACCGCGGCAGCTTTCCAGTCTTTAGGGATCTCGGACGATATGAAAGAGAGGTTGAACAGACTGGTAATAGGGGTTGCAACAATGGTGGCGCATAGTTTTAGGAAGAGAGGGCCCAGATTGTCAAGCCCAGCTGATTTGTACAGGTCCAGGTTTTGCAGCTCTTTCAGAACATCTGCTATCCTGATTTGGATGAAGGAGAAGCTGGGAAGGTTCGGGCAAGTAGCTGCGGTGGGGGGGCAGAGCTGTTGGCCGGGGTTGGGCTTGTCAGGAGGAAAGCATGGACAGCCGTAGAGAAATTATTATTGAAATCTTCGATTATCTTGTATTTATCGGTGGTGACTGTGTCACCTAGCCTCAGTGCAGTGGGCAGCTGGGAGGAGGTGCTTTGACATTGTCAGAAGAGTGTGAAATGAGACCCTCTATTTTCTTAAATCCGAGGGCACATTTGTATGTATTCATTTTCATTAGGAAAGTGAGCGATAAAATGTAAGATCAACCTAAAGAGGCATCCCCATTATGACAACACCAGCCTCAATGGGAATTTAGACCAAATTACCTGGCTTATTTTGCTCTGACGAGAGATGCTTTGGGAAAAACTGCGTGCAGTGCAGCAAAAAGTCAAATAAATGTCACTAAAATTCATTAAAATGACTTTCACTGTGACTGTATATAAGAGAGCACTCCAGTACAGGAGTTGATGTCCTCCCTCTCTGCACACTAGAGAAAAGTCAGCCAGTCAGCTATTGTTCCCAGATGTACTCTGAGCTGAACTGTATGTGGAAGCGTCTGTGGTAGCTGTAGGCACTCTAATCTGAATCCTGTTTCTTTATTGTGTGTTAAATGTTTAGTCATTAACTACTTAGGGAGCAGTGGGGTGCTCCCGACACTACCCGGTGAAATGTAAGGCGCCAAATTCAAAATCCAAAAGTTGAATTATTAAACATTCATCAATATACAAGTGTTGCATAGTCATCAAAAGCTCTGATTCTTGGCAATATCACAGCATTGTCAGATTTCAAAAAGGCTTTACGGCGAAAGCACAACATTTGATTGTTTGAGGATAGCCCCTCTCATATTTTATGCAATAGCATAAATCCATAACCAAAGCGGGTCTCATAAAACGCATAGAATCGCTAATATAAAATCCCTTACCTTTCGAATAACTTCTGCTGAGGGCTTCCCAAGTGTCAAACGAAGACATCCAATGGTTATTTTGTTAGAAAAAGTCATTTATTATATCCATAAATCTCCGTTTGGTTGGCGTGTTATGTTCATAAAATACAGCGTCCACTCGCCCATTGAACCGTGAAGAGAACTCGTTCAACCTATACCTATACACTTGTCCAAGAACAATCAAACATCATTGATAATGTATATTTACTATAATATTTCAACCGGATTATAAACTGGATGATAGGAAAGGAAAAAACCACAGCGCGCGCGAGCCCGTGAATGCGCATCCTCTTCTGTTTACATCCTGTGACTACTTCGAAATTCTTCTTCTATTACCATCCAGATCAACCTAACATCACCAAACACTGTCTAGAGACTGTTGACATCCAGTGGAAGCAATAGGTACTGCAATCTTACTCCCATATATGGCTGTTTTCAATAGGGAGGGGTTCAAAATGAGGCAATGTGTCAAAAACACATTTTCCAGGACAGAAATTCCTCGGGTTTTCGCCTGCTATATCAGTTCTGTTATACTCACAGACAATATTTTAACACTCTTAGAAACTTCAGAGTGTTTCCTATCCAATAGTACTAATTATGTGCATATCCTAGTTTCTGGGCCTGAGTGGCAGGCCTTTTACTTTGGGCACGCCAGACTCTCCAAAACCGACACCTCAGCTGCCGCTCCCTAAGAAGTTTTAACTGTGGAGGGGCAATGCCATTTCAGCTGTACATCCTCCCCTGAGCGGTGAAGAGAATTGCTCCCAAGTTTAAGTACATGTCGTGTCCTTGTTTCAAATCCCCTTTTGTGCTGGGTTTCATGTAGACCTCCCACTAATCTTCTATACCATACCCCTTCATTGGAATGACAAGCTTCTTTACATCTTACACATATTTTCTCATCAATTATGAGACCGCTTAATTACTGGGGTTGTATGTACCTGGGTGAAATGAGCGTCTGCTGGTGCGCTACATGACAGGCATCCGTAGTGGTATGCCTGTGTAGGCATGATTAAAATGAGTGATAGGCAGAGCGAGGGCTGGCGCTGCAATCAGAGCCATCAAATGGGCGATCGATGGTGAGACAGAGAGAGGGGGTCCTGGGCCCTGTCGTGATTGCCATGGAAAAAAGGGCTAAGATACTGTGAGCATGATGAAACACAAGCATAGTATTTTCCCTGTGTTTCTATCCATCACATTGAGATGGAGCTCTATCTCTGTCTACTAACTACTAGCTGTGTCTGACGTCATATCTGTGCAATTAGTGCCTGTTAGCCTCTCTCTCAGTTGAAGCAATATAATAAAAAACAGAGTTGAGCTGCTATTCACCTTCCATGACTGCACTGCTCACTTGACAGGCATTAAGTCACATATTAAAAGCCTCAATGTCATTGTTGCTGACATGTGTGTATAAGGAAAACAAACCCAACAGAGGGATAATGCCCCATTTCACTTGAATTTGCATTGACCCTAATAATTTCAGCATGAATGATTAGTCCACAATGTGCCTGTCTAACTAAGTGCCCAGTTTAGATCAAAGGCACATACAGGTCTTTGGAATTGTATGGATGCTAGCTACATAGTCCAGCATTTTTCTAAGATAATGTAACATAAATGGTAGTAGCGTCTGTCAAAAGACGACTAACGATGAACTTTGTTCCTGTATGCAGATTTTTTGTCACTGATCAACCCGACAAGTCACGATTTCGTAGGTCTTAGCATCTTTCGAATTTTGTAAGGGTAGGGGACATTTGGCCAATAGACTTGCCCGAAACTGGCTAAGATTTTCTGTTTAGAGGGGCGGAGACTTCGCTAGTCTCCTTAGTATATTTTATAACACATCTTCCCTCCCGAACTTAATCGAGCATCTGGTGCAATTATGGAAGATTTTAGTTCTGGGTGCACAAGATTAAATATAGCACTAGCATACAGAGCAGGGATGTTGTGGTAAAAAGGTAGTAAATGCTGAACGTCAGTCGAGATGACAGGTGGCAAGTATCATACAAACACTAGCAACGCTTATTTAGTGTGACAGGTGACTATTCACCATTTAATTTCATTGCCCCCCAGCAATAAAAGAGGAACGTGCCCCCTCATGCCCCACCTGTTACGAAGTACTAGATAGAAGATACTGCAAAATCTGGTGTTTACAATGTGTCACAGCCAAGAAAAGCTCGGGAGCTTTTCTATGCATTTGATAAATAGGCAGGATTCTTTATTTGTATATCTAATGTGACACCTCCATTACTTGGAGTTGTACTTTAAGCCGCACAGATACGCACCCACTGAGACTCATTTGAATAATCAATGTCTGCAAGATTCAGTTTCTGACTCCAGAACAGCCTTTTCAGTTTCCGATAGTTCATTAATATTTTAATGCAGGAAAGGGCATTACCATGGCCTTATATGGGAAATTGGCTTAATTGACTTGCATGGCGTACACCCCCCTGCCTACTATCTTGCTCGGTGAGGATGAAATTCATGTTCCCACATGGCTTCCAATGATCCTTTAAACTTAACAGGATGCCATTTCTGCTGCACGGTAGTTTTTTTTTTACCAGCATGAGTTAATCTCACTTTGAATGGTAAAGTAGTATGAAGAAATGGGTTAACTGAGATGTGTTGCGGCAGGACATACAGTGGGGAAAAAAAGTATTTAGTCAGCCACCAATTGTGCAAGTTCTCTCACTTAAAAATATGAGAGAGGCCTGTAATTTTCATCATAGGTACACTTCAACTATGACAGACAAAATGAGGAAAAAAAATCCAGAAAATCACATTGTAGGATTTTTAATGAATTTATTTGCAAATTATGGTGGAAAATAAGTATTTGGTCA
>QNTS01000347.1:913958-966724 GCA_003317085.1 Hucho hucho
TGACCAAATACTTATTTTCCACCATAATTTGCAAATAAATTCATTAAAAATCCTACAATGTGATTTTCTGGATTTCTTTTCTTCATTTTGTCTGTCATAGTTGAAGTGTACCTATGATGAAAATTACAGGCCTCTCTCATCTTTTTAAGTGAGAGAACTTGCACAATTGGTGGCTGACTAAATACTTTTTTTCCCCACTGTAAGTTTATTGTTGATATGTAACGTTTGGTAGAGATGTTTTAATTATCACTCAAAGTTGGGAGGTTAATTGGCCAATGCACTAAATCCAGCCACACATGACTATATAAGGTGAAGTATACTTTGATGTACTTTTTATCTTTAAAACGATTTCCCTCCTAATGTAGGGAGATAGCGGTGCGGTCAATGCAAGTACTGGAACATGATGTCATGGGTTCCGTCCTTCTACCCACTGTGGTTGCTTCAGTTGGGTTGATATTTAACCATAATGGTTTAGAATTTATAAAACAGAAATTAGTTCACAAGGAATTAAATGACTTTGACATTACACCAACATACAGTGCCTTGACTTATTCTACATTTTGTTGTGTTACAGCCTGAATTCAAAACGAATTACATAGAAGTTTTGTTTCAGCCATCTACACACAATATCCAATAATGACAAAATGAAAACATGTTTTTGAAATGTTTGTACATTTATTGAAAATTAAATAAAGAAATATCTAATTTACGGAAGTATTCACACCCCTGAGTCAATAGCTTGTAGAACACCTTTGGCAGCAATGACAGCTGTGAGTCTCTCTAAGTGCTTACCACACCTGGAATGTGCAACATTTGCCCATTATTCTTTCCAAAAGAAAAAAATGTATTGCAAGACAACCATTTTCAGGATTTGACATAGATTTTCAAGCAGAATTATGTTAAATCTGTAACTCGGCCACATAGGAACATTCATTCTCATCTTGGTAAGCAACTCAAGTGTAGATTTGCCTTGTGTTTTAGGTTATCATCCTGCTGAAAGGTGAATTTGTCTCCCAGTGTCTGGTGGAAAGTAGACTGAACCAGGTTTTCCTCTAGGATTTTATCTGTGCATAGCTTCATTCAGTTTCTTTTTTATCCTGAAAAACTCCCCAGTCCTTAACGATTACAAGCACACCAATAACATGATGCAGCCAGCACTATGCTTGAAAATATATGGAGTGGAATTGCTTGCCATTTTTCTTTTCAGTATTTAGTGCCTTGCTGCAAACAGGATGCATGTTTTGGAATATTTTTATTCTGTACAGGCTTCCTTAATTTCACTCTGGTATTTAGGTTAGTATTTTGGAGTAACTACAATGCTATTGATCCATCCTCAGTTTTCTCCTATCACAGCCATTAAAAACTCTTAAGGATTAGCCCCTTTTTTTCAATTGTCACCTAAAATGACATACCCAAATCTAACTGCCTGTAGCTCAGGCCCTGAAGCAAGGATATGCATATGCTTGCTACCATTTGAAAGGAAACACTTTGAAGTTTATGGAAATGTGAAAGGAATGTAGTAGAATATAACACAGACCTGGTCAAATATAATACAAAGAAAAAAACAACCGTTCTTTTGTATTTTTTTTGTACCATCATCTTTGAAATGCAAGAGAAAGGCCATAATGTATTATTCCAGACCAGGTGCAATTTAGATTTTGTTAGACTGATCCAATGAACCATTTCATTTCTGCTCAAAATGTTGTATCCAGACTGCCCAAATGTGCCTAATATGTTTATTAATAACTTTTCATGTTCAAAATTGTGCACTCTCCTCAAACAATTGCATGGTATTATTTCACTGTAATAGCTACTGTAAATTTGACCGTACAGTTAGATTAACAAGAATTTAAGCTTTCTGCCAATATCAGATATGTCTATGTCCTGGGAAATTTTCTTGTTACTTACAACCTCATGCTAATTGCATTAGCCTACGTTAGCTCAACCATCTCGTGGAAGGGACACCGATCCCGAAGAAGTTAAACTCTGTCACTGTTTAATAGTCATAATTGGCCACATGGTGAAATCCCTGAGCAGTTTCCTTCCTCTCCGTCAACTGAGTTGGGAAGGACGCCTGTATCTTTGTAGTGACTGTGTGTATTTATATCCAAAGTGTAATTAATAATTAATTCCCCATGCTAAAAGGGATATTCAATGTTCAATGAGTTAACTTCCATATACACTTCTTTGCGAGGTATTGGAAAACCTCCTTGGTCTTACTGGTTGAATCTGTGTTTGAAATTCACTGCTCGACTGAGGGACCTTACAGGTAATTGTGTGTGGAGTACAGAGATGAGGTAGTCATAAAAAATCATGTTAAACACTATTATTTCACATAGAGTGAGTCCATGCAACTTATTATGTGACTTGCCATAACAAAGGGGTTGAATACTTATTGACTCAAGACATTTCAGCTTTTCATTTTTTATTAATAAAATAAAAATAAATAAAAAACATAATTCCACTTTGACATTGTTGTGTGTAGGCCAGTGACAAAGCATCACAATTTAATCAATTTTAAATTCAGTCTGTAACACAACACAATGTGGAAAAAGTCAACGGTTGTGAATACTTTCTGAAGGCACTGTAATTACCCAGAATGCAATAGTTTTCATTTATTTTCCATACAAATCTTGATTATTAGATAAGAGCATTAACTGTTGCAGAATCACTTGCAGAATCAAAGTCACTTGCAGCATGTACTGATCATTATCCCAGGTGATTTCAAACTGCTGATCTTACTTTTCTATGGCTGTCAGACACTTGTAGCAGGCTTGCTTTGAAACTTGCCTGGCTTTCAAAGTGCTTCTCTCAACTGAGCTGGATCGTTATGCAGGTAGCCATGCCCATGGAGTTGGCTCTACCTCTTCAGTATTACCATGTTAATTAAAGTTTGATTAAATACATCAGCCACCTCAGTCATTTCATTAATTACACTCAGAGGTTGAAATTAACATTACAGAGGATAAGTATTTGTGGTATCCCGGTCTTAGCCAGTTTTCCAGTGGTATACTGCATTGGGATAAGATATTGTAGCTACTGCCAAGGCAATATACTCTCTAAAGATATCACAGCATTGCAGCACCATCAGGGAGTTATAAGAAGAGCACTACTTTGACAGGTGTCGAACGTCTTTGTCAAGAGCAATGCTGCATGCATGTTGACTGCCGTCAACTCATGTCAGACGTGATTGACAAACTTCCACACTCACCGACCCTTCCCCTCGCACACTCCCACGCCAGTTCCCTTGATCATTTCCTCATCCAGATTCTCCACAGCAGTTCTTGTACGTTGGATCGTCGTCAACAATGCAGAATATTGTTATAATTTCTTTTCTTCTCCATATGACAATGATGATGCGTTGCTTGGGAAAGCTATTGGCAGACAGAGAACATATTTAAATCCTCCATTTGTTATCAAATTGTCAAATTGAAAGATACAGTCGATTAGAGCTGGACTCCCTCATTACACCCACATATCGACTTCAGCCATTTTGTGTTGATTGTTTAGCTGCATACCATCAAAGCCACACTATTAGGTTAAATGCCAGCTAGTTTTACAATCAAACATAACTATTTTGAACAACTTCAGTTCATGTAACATTTTACAAACAGCCAGTTTATACTGTTAATATTATCCAGCCTACACAGTACATTGTGTACTTTATAGTAAGCCCTCTGCAGTTGAAGTCATCCCCCTCCCCAGCCCTGAGTTGCCTCCAGTGGTGGAAAAAGTACCAACATGTCATATTTGAGTAAAAGTATAGACACCTTAATAGAAAGTTGCTCAAGTAAAAGTGAAAGTCAGCCAGTAAAATGCTACTTGAGTAAAAGTCTAAAAGTATTTGGTTATAAATATATTTAAGTATCAAAAGTAAATGTACTCTAATTGCTAAAATATACTTAAGTATCATAAGTAAATGTATAAATAATTAAACATCCCATATATTAAGCAAAGCAGACAGCACCATTTTCTTGTTTAAAAAATTTACGGAAAGCCAGGGGCACACTCCAACACTCAGACATGCATATGTGTTTAGTGAGTCCGCCAGGCCAGAGGCAGTAGGGATAACCAGGTGTTCTCTTGATAAGTGTGTGAATTTGGCAATTTTCCTGTCCTGCTAAGCATTCAAAATGTAATGAATACTTTTAGTTGTCAGTGAAAATGTTTGGAGTAATATTTTCTTTAGGAATGTAGTGAAGTTAAAGTAAAAGTTGTCAAAAACATAAATAGTAAAGTACAGATACACTAAAAAACGACTTAAGTAAAAAATACTTTAAAGTATTACTTAAGTACTTTACACCACTGGTGGCCTCAGAGCCCTAACTAACTCCTCTGGCATCTTAAATTGAGCAGCTTTTAAAGGAAACTACCACTCAAAAACTATATTTTGGTATTTGTTTCATTTGTCCACTGTTGATACAGTACAGTCCCAAACAGTTTTCATGTCAGCAATCAAGTTTTCAAGATATAGATATAAGTGTCACATTTTCTGTATTGAGGAATGGTAGAATATTCCTCCCAATGTTCACCAATCTCATTAAAACATTTTAGAAAAAGGCTGTGTCATTATCCTCGCAAGGGAAGGGTGAGTATTGAAAACAGGGGTGCCAATATTTTTTGCTCTATCTTATTGAGATTTATTTTATTACTTGTGAAACTAAATCTCTTTGTATTAGTATAAAATAATAGAATTTCAAATTTTTTTGCAATGTATATGCATTATTTATTTTGTACAGTAGTTTTTGCATATCTTTATCAAGGGTGCCAATAATTATGGACCTGACTGTACAGTGGGGCAAAAAAGTATTTAGTCAGCCACCAATTGTGCAAGTTCTCCAACTTAAAAAGATGAGAGAGGCCTGTAATTTTCATCATAGGTACACTTCAACTATGACAGACGAAATGAGAAAAAGAAATCCAGAAAATCACATTGTAGGATTTTTTATTTATTTATTTGCAAATTATGGTGGAAAATAAGTATTTGGTCAATAACAAAAGTTTATCTCAATACTTTGTTATATACCCTTTGTTGGCAATGACAGAGGTCAAATGTTTTCTGTAAGTCTTCACAAGGTTTTCACACACTGTTGCTGGTATTTTGGCCCATTCCTCCATGCAGATCTCCTCTAGAGCAGTGATGTTTTGGGGCTGTTGCTGGGCAACACGGACTTTCAACTCCCTCCAAAGATTTTCTATGGGGTTGAGATCTGGAGACTGGCTAGGCCACTCCAGGACCTTGAAATGCTTCTTACGAAGCCACTCCTTCGTTGCCCGGGCGGTGTGTTTGGGATCATTGTCATGCTGAAAGACCCAGCCACGTTTCATCTTCAATGCCCTTGCTGATGGAAGNCACGACGAGTTGAGTTTTTACCAAAAAGTTCTATTTTGGTTTCATCTGACCATATGACATTCTCCCAATCCTCATCTGGATCATCCAAATGCTCTCTAGCAAACTTCAGACGGGCCTGAACATGTACTGGCTTAAGCAGGGGGACACGTCTGGCACTGCAGGATTTGAGTCCCTGGCGGCGTAGTGTGTTACTGATGGTAGGCTTTGTTACTTTGGTCCCAGCTCTCTGCAGGTCATTCACTAGGTCCCCCCGTGTGGTTCTGGGATTTTTGCTCACCGTTCTTGTGATCATTTTGACCCCACGGGGTGAGATCTTGCGTGGAGCCCCAGATCGAGGAAGATTATCAGTGGTCTTGTATGTCTTCCATTTCCTAATAATTGCTCCCACAGTTGATTTCTTCAAACCAAGCTGCTTACCTATTGCAGATTCAGTCTTCCCAACCTGGTGCAGGTCTACAATTTTGTTTCTGGTGTCCTTTGACAGCTCTTTGGTCTTGGCCATAGTGGAGTTTGGAGTGTGACTGTTTGAAGTTGTGGACAGGTGTCTTTTATACTGATAACAAGTTCAAACAGGTGCCATTAATACAGGTAACGAGTGGAGGACAGAGGAGCCTCTTAAAGAAGAAGTTACAGGTCTGTGAGAGCCAGAAATCTTGCTTGTTTGTATGTGACCAAATACTTATTTTCCACCATAATTTGCAAATAAATTCATTAAAAATCCTACAATGTGATTTTCTGGATTTTTTCCCCTCATTTTGTCTGTCATAGTTGAAGTGTACCTATGATGAAAATTACAGGCCTCTCTCATCTTTTTAAGTGAAAGAACTTGCACAATTGGTGGCTGACTAAATACTTTTTTTCCCCACTGTATGTCTTTTTTTGAGCATTTGCTTGTTTCACTGTGGATATAATGTTCAATTGTTGCACGTTGCACCTCGAAGCACACAATGGGTAAACAATCCCTCTCAGCAATACCACTGTTGGAGTTCAAACAAAAATACAAAGGATAGGAGGATTTGAATTTTAAGGATAGAAGCGTCAATATCTATCGTCGTCCAAACTAATGAAGTCGCTGTATGTTTTAATATTATGCGAATAATAATAGCATAGTAATGGAGCATTGATTAACCTAACCCAGAATGTTGTTCATATAATGCAGTATGAACAATGAACAGGGCTGACTTGCATTAGGAGCATATCCAGCAATGCTAAAGTTGTTTTTTTTTGCGGACTGAACAGTGGTACTGTAGCTGCTTTAAACAATGTCCCAACATTTTATTAACTAGGCCACTTCTATAGACGCCTTTACAGAGTTGGTTTCAATGCATTTCCCCATTGAGAGTTGCAGTTAAATTATATTTATTACTCACAAATAATTGTCCGGGTTGTCACACAGTTCCAGGTTGATAAATTAATTTTTTTTTTTTCTCCAAAAGGTGGTTGAAAACTCCTTGGCGTCTTCTGTTCAGGCTTAAACACCTGTTCCAATTCTCTACATTGCTGCCATCTTAGGTTTAACCCTTTAAATGCTGTCCTAACCCAAAAGATTACCAACAGGTGTCACAATAGCAATACAAAGTGAATTTTTATATAAACATAAACCATAAAAACAGTGACTGTTTCCATATAATTCTAAGAAATATTTTTTTTTACAAAACTTCTTCTATACATGTTGTTTTATTCTCTGTGGCTCTGTGTCTTTTCCGCCCAGAGGTGAGTGTTCCCCTCCAAATCCACAGCCATCAACATCAGAATGGCATGCTAGACAAAGGCCTGTGAGTCATGGGCCCGGCCTTTCAAGTTCCCATGGTGTCATTTATCATGGATGCCAGTGTGTTCTGACAGGAACGCAGCTGCTAACTTCTGGGGAAAGCAAAGAAATCCCTGCTTCTTCCTGACCGACGTGCACGATCTGCAGTAATGGGTTTAGGTCAGTGTCAGACCAGTGCTCAGGTGGAGCAATGAGAACATCGCCCTAACTTCTAAGAGGCAGAATCATATGGACATGTATGGAGAAGAAATTACCATGAAAAGCAGACATACTGTACCTTAAAGCACCATGTGACTCGTTTCAGGAAACTAGGCATATGTCGCGCGTCACTACTTCACAGCAGAGCCATTTGAACGTAAACTTTCCTTTTTTATAAAAATCAGTTTTTTTTGGCAGAAATGCCTTCTGGAACATGTGAACTTAATAACCTTAATAAGTTCACGTGACTTAATAAAAAACTTGTATGCCATCTGTAAATATGAATACATTTGTTAAATTACGAGCCTAGTTGGTTTAGTTACGGAAAAAGACAGGAATCTTCCCGCTAGCCATGACTGGCTGAGATAATGGGTGGGGTGGAGATGGCGGGAGATGAGATCGCATTGGTCTGCCATGTAGCACGCTTCTGTCTATACCATGAGCTGGTTAGTATCTGTAGGTAATCCTTTCTAATGTGGCTTTTTTGAAAGATATCACGTACTAGAACTGCAAAAGTGTTGCTCTCCAATTTCTTGAAGAACGAGTTTTGAAATCAGTGGAAGGCCCAGTGGAATTAGAGTATGATAGCAAACGAGATGGAGAAAATTCTGCCGTTTGATTGCAAATATTTTATTTATTTTATCTTTATTTAACCAAGTAGGCTAGTTGAGAACAAGTTCTCATTTACAACTGCGACCTTGACAAGATATAGCACAGCAGTTTGATACATACAACAACAAAGAGTTACACATGGAATACACAGACATACAGCCAATAATACAGTAGAAAAATGAAAAAATATAAATAAAATAAAATAAATAATACGTCTATATACAGTGAGTGCAAATTAGGTAAGATAAGGGAGGTAGGGCACCAAATAGGCCATGGTGGCGAGGTAATTACAATATAGCAATTAAACACTGGGATGGTAGATGTGCAGAAGATAAATGTGCAAGTTACTGGGGTGCAAAGGAGCAAGATAAGTAAATAAATACAGTATGGGGATGAGGAAGTAGGATGGGCTGTTTACATATGGGCTATGTGCAGGTGCAGAGATCTGTGAGCTGCACTGACAGCTGGTGCTTAAAGCTAGTGAGGGAGATATGAGTCTCCAGCTTCAGTGATTTCTGTAGTTCCTTCCAGTCATTGGCAGCAGAGAACTGTAAGGAAAGGCGGTCAAAGGAGGAATTGGCTTTTTGGGTGACCAGTGAGATATACCGGCTGGAGCGCGTGCTGCGGGTGGGTGCTGCTATAGTGACCAGCGAGCTGAGATAAGGCGGGGCTTTACCTATCAGAGACTTGTAGATGACCTGGAGCCAGTGGGATTGGTGACGAGTATAAAGCGAGGGCCAGCCAACGAGAGCGTACAGGTAGCAGTGGTGGGTAGTATATGGGGATTTGATGACAAAACGGATGGCACTGTGATACACTGCATCCAATTTGTTGAGTAGAGTGTTGGAGGCTATTTTATAAAAAGTTGAGGATCGGTAGGATGGTCAGTTTTACGAGGGTATGTTTGGCAGCATGAGTGAAGGATGCTTTGTTGCGAAATAGGAAGCCGATTCTGGATTTAATTTTGGATTGGAGATATTTATTGTGAGTCTGGAAGGAGAGTTTACAGTCTAGCCAGACACCTAGGTATTTGTAGTTGTCCATATATTCTAAGTCAGAGCCGTCCAAAGTACTGATGCTGGACGGGCGGGCAGGTGCGAGCAGTGATCGGTTGAAAAGCATGCATTTAGTTTTACTTGCATTTAAGAGCAGTTGGAGGCCATGGAAGGAGAGTTGTATGGCATTGAAGCTCGTCTAGAGGTTAGTTAACTACTTAGGGAGCAGTGGGGCGCTATCTACCCGGTGAAATGTAAGGCGCCAAATTCAAAATCCAAAAGTTGAATTATTAAACATCAATATACAAGTGTTGCATAGTCATCACAGCGTTGTCAGATTTCAAAAAGGCTTTACGGCGAAAGCACAACATTTGATTGTTTGAGGATAGCCTCTCTCATATTTTACGCATTAGCATAAATCCAAAACCAACGCAGGTCTCACAAAACGCATAAAATCGCTTACCTTTGATGAACTTCTGCTGAGGGCTTCCCAAGTGTCCAACGAAGACAATCCATGCTTCTTTTGTTAGAAAAAGTGATTAATTATATCCATCAATCTCTGTTTGGTTGGCACGTTATGATCATAAAATCCACCGTTGAGTCGCCCATTGAACCGTGAAGAGAACGCTTTCAAATTATACCTATCATATTTCTCCAAACAAATCAAACATCATTTTGAATGTTTCCTTAGGTATCATTTTCTGTATATTTACTATAATATTTCAACCAGATTGTAGCCTGACTGATAAGAAAGGAAAATAAAAGTGAGGCGCGCTCTCGTTCTCTCAAAAAGTATTTCTAATTTCCACTTCCTTCGGTAAATCTTCTTCTATAGGGTTCCCTTTAGCCCTATTGTTTTGAAACCTTGTCTAAAGACTGTTGACATCCTGTGGAAGCCATAGGTTCTGCAGTCTCAGTCCTACATAACAGAAAAATGAATAGGCACAATGGAGAAAAAGGTCATTTACAAAAAAAACTGCAAATCTGTATGGATTTTCTGGGCCTGAATGGCAGGCATTTTACTTTGGGCACGCCAGACTCTCCAAAACCGTCTCCTCGGCAGCCGTTCCCTAAGAAGTTAACCACTTTATAGAGCAGCTCCCGAGGTGACGGTTTTGGAGAGTCTGGCATGCCCAAAATAAAATGCCTCCCACTCAGGCCCAGAAAATAGGATATGCACATAATTAGTACTTTTGAATAGGAAACACTCTGAAGTTTCTATGAGTGTTAAAATATTGTCTGTGAGTATAACAGAACGGATATAGCAGGCAAAAACCCGAGGAATTTCTGTCCTGGAAAAAGTGTATTTGACACATTGCCTCATTTTGAACCCCTCCCTATTGAAAATGACCATATAAGGGAGTAAGATTTCAGTACCTATTGCTTCCACTGGATGTCAACAGTCTCTAGACAGTGTTTTGATTCTGTTTAGTTGCTCTGGATGGTAATAGAAGAAGAATTAGGAAGTGGTCACCAGAAGTAAACAGAAGAGGATGCGCTTTCATGGCCTTGCGCGCGCTGTGGTTTTTTCCTTTCCTATCGCCCAGTTTATAATCCGGTTGAAATATTATAGTAAATATACATAAAAGTGTTCCTAAGGATACATTATCAATGATGTTTGATTGTTCTTGGACAAGTGTATAGGTATAGGTTGAACGAGTTCTCTTCACGGTTCAATGGGCGTGTGGACGCTGTATTTTCTGATCATAATGCACCAACCAAACTGAGATTTATGGATATATTACATGACTTTTTCTAACAAAAGAACCATGGATTGTCTTCGTTGGACACTTGGGAAGCCCTCAGCAGAAGTTCTTCAAAAGGTAATTGATTTGTTTTCGCTGTGAAATAGCTCCCCACCACTCCCTAAGTAGTTAACCGCAGCAGCTTTCCAATCTTTTGGAATCTCAGACAATACGAAAGAGAGGTTGAACAGCCTAGTAATAGGGGTTGCAACAATTTTGGCAGATAATTTTATAAAGAGAGGGGCCAGATTGTCTAGCCCGGCTGATTTGTAGGGGTCCAGATTCTGCAGCTCTTCCAGAATGTCAGCTATCTGGATTTGGGTGAATGAGAAATGGGGGAGGCTTGTGCGAGATGCTATGGGGAGTGCAGGGCTGTTGACCGGGGTAGGGGTAGCCAAATGGAAAGCATGGCCAGCCGTAGAAAAATGCTTATTGAAGTTCTCAATTATAGTGGATTTGTCAGTGGTGACAGTATTTCCTAGCCTCAATGCAGTGGGCAGCTGAGAGGAGGTGCTCTTATTCTCCATAGACATTACAGTGTCCCAGATCTTTTGGGGTTTGTGCTACAGGATGCACATTTCTGCTTGAAAAAGCTAGCCTTAGCTTTCCAAACTGCCTATATATATTGGTTTCTGACTTCCCTGAAAAGTTGCATATCGCGTGGGCTATTCGATGCTAATGCAGAACGCCACAGGATGTTTTTGTGCTGGTCAAGGGCAGTCAAGTCTGGAGTGAACCAAGGGCTATATCTGTTCCTGGTTCTACATTTTTTTAAAGTGGCATGCTTATTTTAGATGGTGAGGAAGGCACTATTAAAGAACGACCAGGCATCCTCTACTGACGGGATGAGGTCAATATCCTGGAAGGATACCCGGGCCAGGTCGATTAGAAAGGCCTGCTCGCTGAAGTGTTTTAGAGAGCGTTTGACAGTGATGAGGGGTAGTCGTTTGACCGCGGACCCATTACGGATGCAGGCAATGAGGCAGTGATCGCTGAGATCTTGGTTGAAAACAGCAGAGGTGTATTTAGAGGGCAAGTTGGTTAGGATGATATCTATGAGGGTGTCTGTGTTTACTGATTTGTGGTTGTACCTGGTGGGTTCATTGATGATTTGTGTGAGATTGAGGGCATCAAGCTTAGATTGTAGGGTGGCCGGGGTGTTAAGCATGTCCCAGTTTAGGTCACCTAGCAGCACAAGTTCTGAAGATAGATGAGGGGCGATCAGTTCACAAATGGTGTCAAGGGCACAGCTGGGGGCAGAGGGTGGTCTATAGCAAGCAGCAACGGTGAGAGACTTGTTTCTGGAAAGGTGGATTTTTAGGAGTAGAAGCTCGAATTGTTTGGGTACAGACCTGGATAGTAAGACAGAGCTCTGCAGGGTATCTCGGCAGTAGATTGCAACACCACCCCCTTTGGAAGTTCTGTCTTTCAGGGTTTTTGGTGTACTTCCTAAGCCAGGATTCAGACAGGACTAGGACATCCGGGTTGGCAGAGTGTGCTAGGGCAGTGAATAGAACAAACTTAGGGAGGATGCTTCTAATGTTAACATGCATGAAACCAAGGCTTTTACGGGTACAGAAGTCAACAAATGATTGCGCCTGGGGAGTGGGAGTGGGGCTAGGCACTGCAGGGCCTGGGTTGACCTCCACATCACCAGAGGAACAGAGGAGGTGTAGGATAAGGGTACGGCTAAAGGCTAAAAGGACTGGTCGTCTAGTATTTTCGGACCAGATAGTGAAAGGAGCAGATGTATGGGTACGGTAGCATAGATTCAAGGCGAGAAGTACAGACAAAGGTATGGAAGGATGTGAATACAGTGAGGGTAAACCTGTGCATAGAGTGACGATGAAAGAGATATTGTCTCTAGAAATATCGTTTAGACCACGTGATGTCTCCGCATGTGTTGGAGGTGGGACTAAAGTGTTAACTAAGGCGTATTGAGCAGGGCTAGAGGCTCTACAGTGAAATCAGGCAATAATTACTAACCAGAACTGCAACGGACAAGGCATATTGACGTTATCGAGAGGCATGCATAGCCGAATGGTCATAGGAGTCCAGTGTGTAGCTTCAGGCAGCTAGCAGGCCGGGGCTAATAGCTAGCAGAAGGCCCTTGGGGGGACATCTTGACGGGAGAACGTCTGTTTTGGCCCCACTCGTGTTGTTCCGTCGGCATACGGAGAGCGGGGCTCTGTGTGGTAAACCAGGCAATTGGTAAAATAGGTATAGTGGCCAAAGAATTTGTCCGATGGGCATCTTAAACTAACGGTCCGATGTGCTCTGGACAGCTAGTAGGCCGCGGCTAGCATGCTGGCAGCTGGGCATATGGGGGACGTTGCGAAGTTGGAGCCAGTTGAGAAAGAACCCCTCGGGCGAATCATGGGTCGGCGGGGGTCCGGGCCAGTTGGTGAAATAGGTATTGAAGCCCAAGGAGTGGCTAATGGACCTCTATGGCTAGCCGGGAGATGGGCCTAGCAGATGGGCCTAGCAGGCTGGTTCCAGGCTAATTGGTTTTTGCTTCGGGACAAAGACGTTAGCCAGGAGTAGCTAGCTAGCTGCGATGACCCAGGTGAAAAAAAGGTTCAGGCCTTGCGGTAGGAAGCTGGAGATGTGGTCCGATTTGCTTTGGTTTGAGTCGCGCTGTGTAGGCTGCCGAGAGTTGTCCGTGCTAGAGGTAGCTGGTGTCTGCTAGCAGTGGCTAGCTGACTACTAGCTAGTAGCTAGTTAGCTGGCTAGCTTCTGTTCCTGTTCAGAAGACAAATCAGCAGGGTTCTGTGTGGTAAACCAGGCCAATTGGCAGACTAGGTATAGTGGCCAAAGAAATTATCCGATGGGCCTCTTAAGCTAGCATTCCGATGTGCTCTAGATAGCTATCGGGCTGCGGTTAGCTGGTAGCCAGTTAGCTTTTGATGGGGTTTCAGATCTTAATTATAAAATAGCAGATCTGTACCGCATTGGGTGAGGCGGGTTGCAGGAGAGTATATTCAGTCCGTAGATGGACAGTGATATGCAGAGAGAGTCGAAAAGAGAACACACAGACGGCTATTGTATAAAACACCTGTCTCCGAATTATATAAGGGCAACCATGGCATCCGTGACAGAGAGGGAGAAGCGTCCATCCATGTATATGGGTAAGATAATCTACATTTTCAGATGTTACACGTTTCAAATTGTCAGAAAGTCGTTTTCATTTCAAGTTAAAGCATACTGTTAGCTATTTAGCTAACGTTAGCTGGCTGGCTCGCTAGCTAACGTTACATGTATGATCTGTGTAGTAATATTATTTGTATCTCAGAGCCATTTGCATAGTTATAGCCTAATGTTAGCTAGCTAGCTAACATTGAACCTGATTGGTTAGCTACCTGCATGTTCATGCAGGGTAGTAACGTTATGAGTTAGGATTGTGGTTCACTGTCTAAACAAAAGACTCCGCTGTGCATGTAACCATTTCAATAGAATGTTCATGATGTCACTGTGACAACTGTCGATAGACGTAGCTGGTAAATTCGCTCTGGCTATCTACTCCGATATCAGAGCACTCTCGTCTGAGTGTGCCAGAGCGCAGGATAACTGTCAGTGAATGTTGGCAAAAAATCATGATTAAATTGTTGCCAGCAGCACAGTCACCAAAGCTCTAGGTAACATAAAAACATCCTAGCCATGTCTGCTAGGGGAAGTAACACAGTCAGAGTGAGTGGTTGTCTCATTTGTGTCTGTAAGTAGCTAGCAAGCTAGCCAATGTTAGCCAGTTAGCTTGGGTGCTTGACTGTTGTTGTTAGGTCAGAACGCTCGGGTCAACCCTACTCCTTGGCCAGAGCATCCAGTGTGCGCTCTGAATTTACAAACAGACAAGCTGATCAAGTTCTGAGTTTATGAACACCTAGAGTGCACTCTGAGCGCATTCTGGCACTCCAGGTTGAATTTACAAACACACCGTAGTATAAAACCAGCCTTTAGTCTTGAAATCTTTGGTTGATTAGTACATGGCCTCATGTGAATCCTTAAAGAGATGGGTGTGGCTTAAGCTTAAGAGAGTGTGAACAATGCTGAATGGGTGTAGACAAAGAAGAGCTCTCCAGTAGGTTTACCAAAAAGGCCATTTTCTCAAAAGTGATGTTAGAAGTTATCAACTTTCAAAGCAGAATTACTTTAACATTGTTCCTCAGCTGTAGTGTATGATATAAAATGTTCTAGCTCTGAGTTTCTACTTTTATCCAATGTAAAAAACACAATGTCCAATTTTGCTACATAAGACCGAATCGAGCCGGTCGGTCAGATATGGCCTTTTGTTAGAACAAGTGTAATGCGTCTGTGTGTAGCTGGTGTAGAGGAGTCATGCGCAGGACAGCAGATTTGAGTAATAATTATAATTTACTCAATAATAATCACAATACACGACAAAATAATGCCAAGCTCACAATAACGGACCGCAATACAATAAACAAACACTCACAAACAAACATGGGGGAACAGAGGGTTAAATAATGAACAAGTAATTGTGGGATTGAAACCAGGTGTGTAAAACAAGGACAAAACCAATGGAAAATGAAAAGTGGATCGGCGATGGCTAGAAAACCGGTGACGTCGACCGCCGAACGCTGCCCGAACAAGGAGAGGGACCGACTTCAGCAGAAGTCGTGACAACAAGACACCAGATGTACAAGACAAACAAGACACCAGAAGATCATCTGGATCTTGCCTGACAAGCTTGTCACGATAGTCCATCACATCATGTTCACCGGTATCAATGAAGACACAAGAGACAACATATAATTATGTTGCCTGAAATACAAACAGGATATAGGACACTACAGATGTTTCCTACAGCAGATAGTTAAGGCACCTGCAACCTGTATACATACTGTACACTTACAATACCAACATTACGGCTCTCTGTGTTGCTTTCCCCTTCTTTTGATACTGCCTGAGAAGAAGCAACATTTCAAATCCCAAAGTATTTTGCTACATCCTCTCTTGTACTCAGCCACTGTGTAATACTTTCTCTTTGGCCTTGTTTTTTTTGTACGTCTCCATTTCAACCACTCAACCCCTCTCATTTTGACAATCGACCACTCAGGAGGAATTACAGCCCACGCCTGCCCGTGTATGTTGCAGAAGGATATGTTGGTAATTTTCTGCTAGTGCATTATGTCCACAGCAAGGCTTGTCCTGCCACTGTAAGCACTACGGCTCTCCCACGATGGAGAAGGCCCCCTTTAAATCTGAACTACCCTGCAGACATCTGGTCACAATAGAGGGGTATTTTTAGGTCAGCAAAGCACTCTGGGATAGGAATCACAGATCAACGTGAGCATTGGTGAGAAGGAGGGGAAAGTATGAGAGAGAGAGAGTGTGTGTGTGTGTGATTGTTTGTGACTTGACAAATAGGATTGGATGATTCCTTGGTTGAAGTATGTGTTTAACCATCAATATGTTAAGCACATCTCTACCATGACAGAATAATAACTGGAGAGAAATAGAAAAGAAAGGCATTATCTTCTTCCAATTCATTGCATAACCATCTACCTGCCTTTATTATAAATTAGTTAATAACATATACCGTTGTAATTGATGCTGAGATAAATATAGTCAAATCTCAATAAACAATATCTATAAATTGGATATGGAGTATTGAACCATGGTGACAGATTCATCTCGAGGTCCACACAATTCCTGTCAGACTTTCTTTTTGGTGACTTGTATGCACAGCTTGCTGCACAGTGTTTTAACAGCCCGGAAGGAGCAAAGCTTTTAAAGAAAACAAGACAGTCACACCTGAGTGTCTGAACATATGACTGTCCCACTGTGAACTCCCCCCAGGTAATTAACCAGCTCTGGGGAGCCCACTGATGCATATCCCTCCACCCTCCACCCCTCCCTCCACACCTTTTCACCTCCATTTCTTCTCGATCTTTCCTTGTTTTTTTTCTCACCTCAACTGCCACTGTTCTCGGCACAGTGCTAGCTAGAGGCGTTTTCTAAAAATAAACTTCCTATTGGAGATGTCTTTGAAGTCTGGGAAAGGCCATGTCTAAAGTGTAAAGGTCTAAGGTGTACAGATCAATGCAGAGTTTTTATTGGATTTCTCTTCTCCTGCCAAAAAACATAGTTATGTTAGTATCTGCATATAGTCCTGACATCCTATCTGCACAGTAAATCTGAGTGTAACACGAATCGTTCTCCCATTCATGAATTATTTAGAATGATGTTATAGATTATTCCAATATACACTGCATGGGCAAAAGTATGTGGACACCCCTTCAAAATAGTGCATTCGGTTATTTCAGGCACAACCGTTACTGACAGGTGTATAAAATCGAGCACACAGCCATGCAATCTCCATAAACAAACATTGGCAGTAGAATGGCCCGTACTGAAGAGCTGAGTGATTTTCATAGGATGCCACCTTTCCAACAACTCAGTTCGTCAAATTGCAGCCCTGCTAGAGCTGCCCCTGTCAACTGTGCTGTTATTGTGAAGTGGAAACGTCTAGGAGTACAACGACTCAGCCGTTAAGTGGAAGGCCACACAAGCTCACAGAACGGGACATGCAACACTCACTACCGAGTTCCAAACTGCCTCTGGAAGCAACGTCAGTACGTTGGGAGCTTAATGAAATGGGTTTCCATGGCCGAGCAGCCTCACTCAAGCCTAAGATCACCATGTGCAATGCCAAGAGTGGTTTAAAGCTCGCTGCCATTGGACTCTGGACCAGTGGAAACGCGTTGTCTGGAGTGATGAATCACTCTTCACCATCTGGCAGTCCGACAGACAAATCTGGGTTTGGCAGATGCCAGGAGAACGCTACCTGCCCCAATGCATAGTGCAAACGGTAAAGTTTGATGGAGGAGGAATAATGGTCTTGGGCTGTTTTTAATGGTTTGGGCTAGACCCCTTAGTTCCAGTGAAGGGAAATATTAACGCTACAGCATACAATGACATTGTAGACGATTCTGTGCTTCCAACTTTATGGCAACAGTTTGGGGAAGGCCCTTTCCTGTTTCGGCATGACACAAAGCGAGATCCATACAGAAATGGTTTGTTGATATTGGTGTGGAAGAACTTGACTGGCCTGCACAGAGCTCTGACCTCAACCCCATCAAACTCATTTGGGATGAATTGGAACGCCGGCTGCAAGCCAGGCCTAAATGCCCAACATCAGTGCAGGACCTCACTATTGCTCTTGTGGCTGAATGGAAGTCCCTACAGCAATGTTCCAACATCTAGTGGAAAGCCTTCCTAGAAGAGTGGAGGCTGTTATTGCAGCAAAGGGGGGACCAACTCCATATTAATGCCCATGATTTTGGAATGAGATGTTTGACCACATACTTTTGGCCATATAGTGTATACTGTATCTTTGAAACTTTGCACAAATATTTTCACAAAGATTATTGACTTCTACTGCAATTGAGATTCTGGCAACCAGCCACCTATATTACCTCTAAAACTATTAACAATAATTACACTGTTTCACACTATTACACTACTGCCATGAGAATACTGTCATGTTATACCATTATGTTATTTTCATACATTTCCTAGGGATAATGGTTCACTCTCAATCATTCAAAGTCTTCTCATCATAAAAAGGCATCTCGCCAGTTGCCACAAGATATTTACCAGAAAACATTTACAAATGCTATTTGCTGTCTTCCTCTGAGCTGTCATTTCCAGTGAGTCATCCCCACCCAGGCACTCATTGGCAGTCAGGCTGAGCACCTCCATCAAGACAGTGACGAGGTGGAGCTATTATATACCAGAGTACATTTCTCATCTCATCTTCTCCTACTCAAAAGTGAATAGAAAGAGACGGAGAATGACAAACAATCTTTCAAACTGATGCGTAAGTCCAGTACGGAGGGATATGATCTTTCTTTAGGTTGTTTTCACTCGACTGGTTGATTTAAGTTATTGATTGCCTCATGAGTCCGCTCTCCTGCAGTCTCTAAGACTGATTCTGCAGCTGACAAACAGGAAATTGATGAACATTGGTGTTAAATTGTGCTCTTATTTCATTAGATCTAAAAAATATATAGAATATGTGTAAGCATAAAAGGTTAATAATCTATCTTGTACCAACCAACCAACCAAGCAATGTGCTTAATATAAAGGATTTCCCTGTCATAAGGATAGCATAAGAGAATCTAAACGTTAGACAGTAACATCCATCATTGGCTTATTACTGACAGGCAGGTAAATGCCAGTACAACTCAGAGCTAAGATAATAAACAAACAGTCTCATTGTTTGGACCAAGATCTCAGCTCTAACAGATAAGAGAACATGTTTTCACACTCCTATGTCCTTGACAAAAGCGCAAACACGAATCATGTTAGTCATTAGCAATTTGATATAATGTAAAATGACTAAGGACTGTAAATAGTATGTGATGCAGAGACTTGACTAATAGACAGAGTCACAAAGACGTCATTAGCCCAAAAAGACATCGTCATGTGTTACACAATCTCAGAGAGTACAGTAGAGAAAAGGAAAGGATCAATGGAGAAAAATATCTTATCCATGTTCAGCTCCCAGTAATTGTGTACAGATCTTTGCGACATGGGACCGAGCATTATCATGCTGAAACATGAGGTCATGGCGGCGGATGAATGGCACAACAGGATCTCGTCACGGTATCTCTTCTCATTCAAATTGCCATCAATAAAATGCAATTGTGTTCGTTGCTCGTAGCTTATACCTGCTCATACCATAACCCCACCGCCACCATGGGGCACTCTGTTCACAACATTGGCATCAGCAAACCGCTCGCCCACACAACGCCATACACGTGGTCTGCGGTTGTGAGGCTGGAGACCAGAACCGATGTTGGCCTCCACTTCTCTGACAACAGTTTTGGTGGACATGCCTGCGGTGGCATTGGGTTGTGTGACAAAACAGTATTTAGTCAGCCACCAATTGTGCAAGTTCTCTCACTTAAAAAGATGAGAGAGGCCTGTAATTTTCATCATAGGTACACTTCAACTATGACAGACAAAATGAGGAAAAAAAATCCAGAAAATCACATTGTAGGATTTTTAATGAATTTATTTGCAAATTATGGTGGAAAATAAGTATTTGGTCACATACAAACAAGCAAGATTTCTGGCTCTCACAGACCTGTAACTTCTTCTTTAAGAGGCTCCTCTGTCCTCCACTCGTTACCTGTATTAATGGCACCTGTTTGAACTTGTTATCAGTATAAAAGACACCTGTCCACAACCTCAAACAGTCACACTCCAAACTCCACTATGGCCAAGACCAAAGAGCTGTCAAAGGACACCAGAAACAAAATTGTAGACCTGCACCAGGTTGGGAAGACTGAATCTGCAATAGGTAAGCAGCTTGGTTTGAAGAAATCAACTGTGGGAGCAATTATTAGGAAATGGAAGACATACAAGACCACTGATAATCTTCCTCGATCTGGGGCTCCACGCAAGATCTCACCCCGTGGGGTCAAAATGATCACAAGAACGGTGAGCAAAAATCCCAGAACCACACGGGGGGACCTAGTGAATGACCTGCAGAGAGCTGGGACCAAAGTAACAAAGCCTACCATCAGTAACACACTACGCCGCCAGGGACTCAAATCCTGCAGTGCCAGACGTGTCCCCCTGCTTAAGCCAGTACATGTTCAGGCCCGTCTGAAGTTTGCTAGAGAGNTGACCAAATACTTATTTTCCACCATAATTTGCAAATAAATAAATAAAAAATCCTACAATGTGATTTTCTGGATTTCTTTTTCTCATTTCGTCTGTCATAGTTGAAGTGTACCTATGATGAAAATTACATGCCTCTCTCATCTTTTTAAGTTGGAGAACTTGCACAATTGGTGGCTGACTAAATACTTTTTTGCCCCACTGTATGTCTAATGAGCATGCTGTTTAATCATATTCTTGATATGCCAAACCTGTCAGGTGGATAGATTATGTTGGTAAAGAATGAATGCTCACTACCACAGATGTAAACTAATTTGTGCACAACATTTGAGAGAAATAACCTTTTTGTGTGTATGGAACATTTCTGGAATATTTTATTTCAGCTCATGAAACATGGAACCAACACTTTAAAAGTTGCGCTTTTATTTTTGTTCAGTGTAGTATCAGAAAGAGCAGATTCTTAGGTTTCCAAAACCCTTACCATTGTCAAATAAATCTGAAACTCTCCGTTCCATGTGCTCCACACGCGAGCACTCGGCAACAGAGCCTACAGTAACATAAACTAATGAAAAAACTATTGAGTTCTTTGAAATAATAATTTTTCATGTTCTGATGTTACCCAAGACCTTCAGAAACACAACGAAAGGATTATTTCTCCAATACCTTATTTGAAATGTATTTATTAGACTGTTAGAAGTAAAAAGGAATGCTCTAGGCCCGGCTTCTCTAGTGTTAAAAACCAATCTGATACAATTTCAGTTGATTGCCAATAAAGTGCATACACCAATAGACATGGTAGAGACAAATTTGATTCGTAAGACAATCTGGAAAGCCGAGTCCTGTGATTGACATACACATGTAAGCAGAAATTTCTCTGTGAAATGGGAAACACAAGAAAGAGATATACTTTTCATAGGCATCATAAACTCAAGCAACACAAGACGAGTATATAACTATAAATAAATGCAATGAAACTCAATACTCTTTATCACATAATCATGTTCTTTACTTTGATTGTTGAGTTAGAAGGTCCAATGGGGAAGTCAAATTATTGTACATTATTGTACATTATATTATACTATTTGTACATTATATGTTGTAGAAATGTGTCATCTGGGGCAATGAATACCTAAAGAGTAGAATATATGTGGCTTGCATTGTGCCTAGAATTGTATGCTCCCAGTGACTCTGCAAGAGGTCGGGAACACGTTTGGTGCAACAGATGATGAAATTAGCATCACCGCCAGGGACTAATCCAACCAGAACTAATGGGAATTTGTTACATTTAACATAAAGTAGGGAGGACACATTTAGTGCACAATCAAACAAATTGGAAAATTGACTAAATTAACAAAAAAAGAAAGTGTCAAAAGATGAAATACATATCTACACCATGCAAATGCAATAGCACATGGCAACGAATGTGCGCACACTCACACACACAACACACACACAATTAGACAATTTGGCCAAGGGCTAGCCCCACAGTTGAGCCCCATAACAATTGTCAGAGGTTCATTTCTAGCTCTCAGGGTGTCATGTAATGTGGAGCTTGGAAGCTACAGGATGCATTTATCTCTGAGAGGATTACGTCTCTTTAGTACATTAACACTAGAAGAGCCAAATTAGTCATTTTGACTCAATATAAATAAAAAATAAAAAAATCTCTGCCAATTTTAACCTTCCTGCTCTGTTCCGGTCGAATTGGAGTTTTCTCTCTGAAAAATGTAGTTCATTTAATCTGATTGTCATAAGGTTCCATGACTTTGTCCACACAGGGCATTTGAACACACAAAATACATTTGAAAGATTTTCATTACATTTTGGGTGTTTTATTTAACTTTTGTACACCTGTGGTGTTTCCAGTCAAACATGACCGGTCATTAGAAAGGAATGGGTGAGACTACAATTAGTGTTTAAATTGAGTTCAGGCACATGCCCATTCATCAGATGGACACACTTCCTCTTCCAGACCCCCACATTCATGTGTGTTTGAGCACACACACCTCACTCCCCTTCTTGGCAACCCCCACGGGAACCTTTCACCAATAGTAGCTTTCCCCACGGGAACCACACCTATTGGCATTCTCACAAACACTCTCAACATTGTTTCAATAATATGTAGAACTTTTCTCGCAGCTCTGGTATATAAAGCTTTTTTGAGGCCTTGCTCAAAATTCATTCTGTGGCAGCACAATGACCAAATGATATACTGCATGTGAGGCTCTTGATCATGTCTTTGATCATGACACTGGTGAGGAGGAGCGAGTCCTTGTTAAACTTTTAAACGAAGCAGTCTGTGATAAATAGCACAATATGTTTTAACTGAGTATTTCTTATAGTCAAAATAATCCATACATTATGCTTTTTTTACTCAAAAACAAGTTGTATGAGCTCAGGTCAATGAGGCCTACAGGCCAGAAATAGCAAATAGAAGTTCACAAATTGTAATGTTCACAAGAACTTAAGATGATAAAAAAATCGAACACAACATTAGGTGATAATATATGTATTATTATGGATTTATAATCAGCTATAAATGGGGCGGTCATTTTGGACCGGGAACACAGAATTAATTAACATGAAATTAACACAACATGAGGGTTAAAAGACATGCCCTCGTCGGTCCTTGACTTTTCCTAAATAGGTCTATTTAACACATGTATGTTGTAAGAATTTCGATATCACAAACATAATTTGTTTTATAAGCAGTTTTAAGAGGACATGTCATTTTTTCAATTCCTCTTACAGAGCAGAGCCCCACCTGTTTTGAGCTCCACACTTTCAGGTAAAACAAATATATAGCTTGCCTGTTTTGCTTGTTATTTTGGCATTATTGCATGTCACATATCAGTTTGCAAACAATGTAAAGAAAATGCCATTGAGTTAATAAAGCCGCAAACAAACATGGTTCTCTTTTTTGCTTTCTTGAGAAAGGCATCTCCAAAATGCAGGTGTTTCAGCCTAGCTCAGTGCTTTCTGTGGTGGTGGGACAAGCCAGCAGACAATACAGAGCGTTGCGCCTGATTGGCTCAGTTTTCTGTCATTATTGGCTCAGTTTTCTGTCACTCATGGGACAGTACGTCATCCCCAATTCTAAGGTTAGAGCTCGAAAATGTTAGCCCTTTGGGTTCGGCCATAGAGTTATATTAGAAGTGCCCATCCAAGAAGACTCAAGGTCATTGGCCACAGATAGAATGACATTAAATCACATTATATCTACAGTAGCTTTAATTGGAATGATTATGTCAACATCTTACTTTCAAAGTCTTAGCTAGCAGCCATCAATTGTCATCAAGTCGACCATCTACTGGCAAATCCTTTTTAATCTTTGTCATATGAAGAGAAATAAAGAGAAATTATAGATAAAACATATTGGTGCTCATTGGCCATTGTGCATGAAGATTACACATCAAGTAGGAAATCGCAAATTCAACAATGAGTCGTTTGGAAGGAATCAGTGGCCAACTGCAAAGAAACCAGTGGCCAACTGCAAAGAAACCATTAACATTAGCCTGCTATTCAATGAAGTAGCTGTGTTTTTTCCCCCCAGAGTTCCCACCATAAATCCTGAGAATGCCAGACTTTGATGAGAAAGTTTGATGACAAAATTTGACCACAAGGTGAGTCAAAAAATGTCTTGTATGCTGCTGCATAAATTATGTAATATGCAAGGGAGAAATGTATACTGTAGCTAAGAAAGTAATACTAAGTGTATGTTTTGTAGTAAGCTGTTAGTAACCCATATGCCTCACCCTAATAATTTGGTCTATTTTCACCAACACGGCATTGTAAACACATAGTGGTTGTGGTGCTTGGCTTGCACGTGCAAATTCAGCACACACAACATTCTATAACAGAATTGTGTTATTTGACGTGTCAAATTAAAAGCTTATTTAGCGTTTCATATAGTGTTATATGATGTGTCTTTTTTGACATGCAAAGACTCAAACGGCGTTCAATGTGCCTCACCCTGTAACGATTGTCGAAAGAAGTAGACCAAGGCACAGCATGCATAGAGTTCCACAAACTTTTAATTCAAAGTGAAACTTCAAAAACAAGAAAGAAACAACTGATCGTAAACAAGCGTAGCGTGCGCACACAGGCACTAACAGAAAACAATAACCCACAAACACAGATGGAAAAAGGAACAACTTAAGTATGATCCCCAATTAGAGGCAATGACACTCAGCTGCCTCTAATTGGGAACCATACAAACCCAAACATAGAAATACAACATAATAGAAACAATAATCCCCCTAGTCACGTCCTGACCCAAACCTCCATAAGTACCCCCCCCCCAAAGGTGCGGACTCCGGCCGCAAAACCTGAACATGATGGGGAGGGTTCGGGTGGGTTACTAGCGTCGGTGGCGGTTCTGGTGCAGGACGTAGCACCCACTCAGCCCACGGATCCAGCCATATACCCGGGCTGAACGCGATGCCCGGCTTGGACCTCGGTGCAGAGGAAGGCTCCGACCCTGGCACCGGGCTAGGAAGGCGCACTGGAAGCCTGTTGCGTGGAGCCGGCACAGGTCTCACCGGGTTGGGAAGGCGCACTGGAAGCCTGGTGCGTGGAACCGGCACAGGTTGCACCGGACTGGTGACACGCACTTCAGGGCGAGTGCGGGGAGCCGGCACAGGACATACCGGACTGGGAAGGTGCACTGGGAGCCTGGTGCATGGAGCCGGCACAGGTTTCACCGGACTGATGACACGCTCTTCAGGGCGAGTGCGGGGAGCTGGCACAGGACGTACCTGGCTGGAAAGGTGCACTGGAAGCCTGGTGCGTGGATCCGGCATAGGTTTCACCGGACTGATGACACGCACTTCAGGGCGAGTGCGGGGAGCTGGCACAGGACGTACCGGGCTGGGCAGACGCTCCTCTAGGCGCCTGCGCTGTAGCTTATTCCTTGCCAATTCCTCTCTTCGATAACCTTCCTTAAACTCCTCTATATTCTTCCATTCGGGCTCTGGCTCTTGCCTCGGCTCGGCCATTCGCCCCATGTGCCCCCCCCCAAAAAAAAAATCTTGGGATTTTCCATGGGCTCCTTTTTGCCGCGGACCCCGTCGTCGTCGCTGTCCCTCATCTCTCCTCGGCGACTCCCGCCAAGGAAGGGTCTCGCAACCCCCCAGAATCTCTTCCCAGGTCCAACTCTCCTTCCAAACCTGGGCATGCTGCTTGGTCCTTTTAATTCAAAGTGAATTTTAGTTATTTAGTTAAAAAAAATCTATCCAATACTATTTCAGTTGATTGCCAATAAAGTGCATACACCAATATTCATGGTGGAGTCATATTGTTATTAGTAAGATAAACTGGAAAGCCGAGTCCTCTGATTGACATACAAATGTAATCAAAAATGTCCACATCTTTTGCCACATTTCCCTGTTAAATGGGAAACACAAGCGAGAGTTTTCATAGGCAGCATAAACTCAAGTAACACAGCCAGAGATTATAACTATACAGAAATGCAATGAAGCATTCTTGAAACTCAATCATCTTTATCACATAATCATGTTCTTTACTTTTATTGTTGAGTTAGAAAGTCCAATGGGGAGGTCAAATTGCCTGCAGGAGTTATAATCAACTATTTGTAAATTATATTTTGTAGAAATGTCCTGTCAGGGGCACTGAATACCTAGAGTAAAATATATGTGGCTTGCATTGTGCCTAGAATTGTATGCTCCCAGTGACTCTGCAAGAGGTTGCGAACCCGACGGAGCAACAGATGATGAAATTAGCATCACCGCCAGGGACTAATCCAACCAGAACTAATGGGAATTTGTTACATTTAACATAAAGTAGGGAGGACACATTTAGTGCACCATCAAACAAATGGGAAAATTTACTAAATTAACAAAAAAAGTCAGTGTCAAATGATTAAATATAGATCTTTACCATGCAAATACAATAGCACACGGCAACAAATGTTCGCACACACACACACACACACACACACACACACACACACACACACACACACACACACACACACAGCATCAGTGAACCTCTACGATTCAATTAGACAATTAGGCCAATGGCTAGTCCCACAGTTGAGCCCCCTGACAATTGTCAGAGGTTAATTTCTAGCTCTGAGGGTGTAATATGGAGCTTGGAAGCTACAGGATGTATTTACTGCTCAATTCTGTTCACTGAAAATTCAGTGTACGACCTACTGTTTTCAGGAGGGCAACAATTATCTAATGGAAAACACAACTTCCTCCCCCTCTGCTTGGAAAAACAAATTATCTCTCTCTCTCTATCTCCCTCCATCTATCTCTCTCTCAGTTTCTCTCTCTCGTTCTACTATACCACAAGCCAGTCCTCTTTTCTGATAAAGTACATGCCAGATAGTGAGCATGCTGTTCATTGAGAATATACTCTCTCCTGACTTCTCCCACTGCATGACTAGACTAATGTCTTATCTACACTAGATAGCACACAGCGAAGCCTACCTGCATGTTGTGTGATCATTATTACATAGCCCCACATGCTGGTTCAGGTGGACATACAAGTAAGGTAGTGTGTGCAAAGGTACAGATACTTGTAGTTATTGCGCTAGTATATTTAATTGATAGTCCTCCGACTAGACTGTTGGACTGAGTGCCTAGCTAGCAACTTCTAAAAGGAAATGTCTTGAAACAAAATTGATTTTGTGTGTTGCTCCCTGGGGGATGTCTCATCATAAGTTAGCATGACCACTGCACGCTATAGCACATTAATATTGAAATTCATCCCTGTCCTTGGCTACCCAAATTATTTGTATTACAAAATCGTTCTCTGTGTTGCATGTAATCCTTCCCAAGAGGTTCAAAGCCTTCACAAATCTAAAGTGCCCACCTGACAAGGAAACCTAACGATATTTGGAAACTTCATACTCTATAACTGCTGCTGTTTATATACAATATAGCAAAGGAAGACATTATATTTGCACAATTTCAAACTGTCCTGTCACATAAAGTCTCCTATCAAAAGACAGTATTGCAAACACAAAGACATGTGCAGAGTGCAGACTCGTAAAGATCATCTTATCATACATTGTACGCACAGATGGACATACTGTAAGTATCTTCATTTCAGTTTATTTCCCCTCTGGCCCTGGTAAGCCTCCCACATACGAGTGCACTCAAACGTGCCTGTTTCCCCCGTTCTATTTGAACCTGAAGTGGGTTTACTCCAGTTGCCACCAGGGGGGCTGCTTCAGTTCACAAGCCACTCGCTTATGGTCAGATGAGTTGTGACAGTGTGCAGAGTCGAGGAGCCAAAGCTAGCGGCGGTAGGTATACAATCTGTGGATTCCGAGTACAGACCTTGACAGGCAGGAAATGTCACAGACTTCTCCACACTCCAGTCCCCCTCCACTGCCTCTGGGAATTATCCCACTCTACTGCCAGCCCAACTCAGCCCTGGGTAGCAGGACAGACCACAACCACCACACCAAACATCGCAACAAGTCAGAAAGCAGGAATTGGCTAGGGAGACAATACAAAACACCAGAATTATAAACTGCAGAACAAGGATCAACAGCAGATACTGTATATCAACAAGTACAATAGTATCTGCCTTGGATAGGTGAATGGGTCTAAACAACAGCTATATCAAGTAACGTAAACAGGTTGGGATTATTCCTTCTTATCATTTGGTATCAGCTGTTGCCCTCTCTTTGAGGCCACTCACCAAATCCTTGTCATTCTGGCAGTAACCATGTGTGTTCTGTTATCCTGCGACCCATAGTCCCTACACCCCATCTGCTTGTCACCCCGCTATGTGTTCCCTGCGCCTTTAAATATCAACAGATGAAATGCCCACAGCATCTGGATGCACATGTTTGTCTGCCTTGGTATTTGCAAAGGGCTCAAAGTGGCTTCTATAACAGCATTAGTGACGTTGCCTGGCTCCCAGAGAGAGTATTCGCTCTTGTGAAATGTCACAGCATTTGAAAATCGGTCTCAAGCTTTCAAAATGAAGGGTGGTAGAGAAATGTATGTGTTGTATCTGGCTAAGTGCATGTAATAATGCATCCTGGTCTCATAGACAAGACGTAACATAGTAAAAGTATATCCGAGACACTCAAATTAGTATGAAGTGTTACGTTTGGTATGGTTACATAAGACAGAAGGTTACTGAAAGCAAAAATGAAAGGAGGGTGGTTGGTAGGAGTGGATGGGTGGGCATACAACACGAATGTCTAGCAAACAAGAGGACTTTTGGAATTTAGCTAATTAGCAATTTTTCAACAACTTACTACTTTTTAGCTACTTTGCAACTACTTAGTACATTAGCTAACCCTTCCCATATCCCTAACCCTAACCTTAACCCTTTTAGGTAACCATTCCCCTAACCCTAACCCTAACCCCTAGCCTAGCTAATGTTAGCCAGCTAGCTAGTGTTAGTATTAGCCACCTAGCCACCTAGCTAACGTTAGCCACAACAAATTGGAAATTGTAATATATAATTTAAAAAACATATTGTAAGTTTTGCAAATTCATAACATATTGTACATTTTGCAAATTCGTCACATATCATTTGAATTGTAATTTGTAACATATCATACAAAATGGATGATGGACATCCACAAATGTCATACCAAATGGAGTGTCTCAGATTTATGTACAGAATAATATGAAATGCTCTTAGACCAGGATGAATGATGGGATACATCATACTCACATACTGTACAGAAACATTTGAATGATGCTATAATTTGAGAGCATTTACAGCATGGACCATAAATGGACTCCTTGTTACCACAGCAATGAACCACCACTGTATTTGACAACACTGTAGATCTATGTGACGATGCGGAGGTGTTCAATTTACAACATAAATCGGGGAAGTCTTATGGTATCTTCCAGCCTTCCGCGGAGACAAACTGGGAAAGCCAATATGGAAAAAACAGCTACAGCCATCTGAGGCTCTTGTGTCACACAGCATTCCCTACACCCCCCTTGTCCCCAAGGAATCATCCACTGCTCCCTCCATCAGTGCCCATGAGAGCAGCAGCCTGCCATGATGAAGGGGGGCATGATGGGGCATGTTTCCGCTTCGCTGACCTCCTGCAGAGCACAGCTCCCTGCTAGCCAAACAGGGCATCATGGAGTCACTCTTTATGCCAGTTTTTCCTCTAATGATGACAGCTCTCAATTAAGGCTTTCTGTCTTGATGATGATCGGCCTTCTAACAACAGTTTACACATGAACACCTTCAGACTGTCTGACTTGGTTTATAGAAGCAGCAGGATTGGAGATTCAAGCGGTCTTGTGACTGTACATTGTGCATTTCCTCTTCACAGCAGCCATTTTGGCTGAAACAACACAATACCCTCGCCCCAGAATCTCGATTTTCATTTTGGTCCTGCTTTGGTCTTTCAATATCACTAAGGTTGTGTTACTGAAAAATGGTTTGAAAGGCATGGGGAGTGGATTAGCCCTCCAACCTAGCACGTCAACGTGTTTTTAGAGATTTAGGGCTCTATTTTCGGCTGCCGTTAAGTGTCAAACTCATGTTAGTTGGCAATTTTGTAATGTAAAAACTGCCGCACTGGCATTTTCCAGCCCTAATGCCAGGTTTGGAAATGTACCTGTCTGACATCAGCACACTTACACTCAGATGGGAGTGGTTGGAAATACTTGTGTGTTCTTAAAAACACAATCGAACGTGCTAATTTCAGGCAGCACTGGTAGGGATATTTAAGACCTACCAAAAGCTGGTTTTAGCAGTAACACAGTTTGTTATGGCATGAATTTTTACAGCAGAAACAACCTATCCAGCCGTGAAGCACACTACCCATATGTGCATGGAACAAGAGCAGCCTAATGTGCTTTTGGTGCCTGTATACTTCATATTTAGAAACGTTTAATTTGGTTAAAAACTTCTTAGGGCTAGGGTCCTTTTTTCAAAATTTCCGCCTGACTGACATGCCCAAAGTAAACTGCCTGTTGCTCAGGCCCTGAAGCCAGCATATGCATATAATTGGTACCATTGGAAAGGAAACACTTTGAAGTTTGTAGAAATGTTAAAATAATGTAGGAGACTATAACACAATAGATATGGTAGGAGAAAATTCAAAGAAAACCGACCAGATTTTTGTTTTTGTTTTTGAGAGCCCATGCTCTTACAATGGAAAGTGGGGCATAATGAATTCTAGCTCCCAGGATGCAATTCCTATGGCTAACACAGGGTGTCAGCAGTCTATGTCCAAGGTTTCAGGCTTGAAACTTCCAAAACGAATAAGAAATATGTGTTTTAGTAGAAGGACACAATCCTGGAAATTCGTGTTTGGCGCGCGATGAAGACAAGACGTACCTGCTAATATCAGTTTCCTATTGAACATACTTCTTTCCGTAAGAAATATTACAGTTTGATTACATTTTCGAGTATCTGAGGAGTCAATAGAAATGTATTTTGACTTGTTCTAAGAAAGTTTAGCGGTAGATTTTCGGATTTCTTTCTCAGCATGTTGAACGAGTGGATTACTCTACTCGCTGGCGCCAACTCAACAGACTTTTTTGTAAAGAAAGAAGGATTTTATCTAACAAAACGACACTACATGCTATAGCTGGGACCCTTTGGATGACAAATCAGAAGAAGATTTAAAAAAATAAGTGAATATTTAATTGCTATTTGTGAAATTATGAAACCTGTGGAGAAAATACCTACCTTCAAACTGCCTCTTTGCTTGACATCATGGGAAAATCTAAATAAATCAGTCAAGACCTCAAAAGACTTTTGTAGACCTCCACAAGTCTGGTTCATCCTTGGGAGCAATTTTCAAACGCCTGAAGGTACCACATTCATCTGTACAGACAATAGAACGCAAGTATAAACACTGTGGGACCACGCAGCCATCATACCGCTCAGGAAGGAGACGCGTTCTGTCTCCTAGAGATGAACATACTTTTTTTTCGAAAAGTGCAAATCAATCCCAGAACACCAGCAAAGGACCTTGTGAAGATGCTGGAGGAAAGAGGTACAAAAGTATCTAAATCCACAGTAAAACGAGTCCAATATCGACATAACCTGAAAGGCCGCTCAGCAAGGAAGAAGCCACTGCTCCAAAACTGCCATAAAAAAGCCAGACTATGGTTTGCAACTGCACATGGGGACAAAGATCGTACTTTTTGGAGAAATGTCCTCTGGTCTGATGAAACAGAAATAGAACTGTTTGGCCATAATGACCATCATTATGTTTGGAGGAAAAAGGGGGAGGCTTGCAAGCCGAATAACACCATCCCAACCGTGAAGCATGGGTGGCATCATCATGTTGTGGGGGTGCTTTGCTGCAGGAGGGACTGGTGCACTTCACAAAATAGATGGCATCATGAAGAAGGAAAATTATGTGGATATATTGAAGCAACATCTCAAGACATCAGTCAGGAAGTTAAATCTTGGTCGCAAATGGGTCAATGGACAATGACCTCAAGCATACTTCCAAAGTTGTGGAAAAATGGCTTAAGGACAACAAAGTCAAGGTATTGGAGTGGCCATCACAAATCCCAGACCTCAATTATATAGAAAATGTTTGGGCAGAACTGAAAAATTGTGTACGAGCATGGAGGCCTACAAACCGGACTCAGTTACACCAGCTCTGTCAGGAGGAACGGTCCAAAATTCACCCAACCTATTGTGGGAAGCTTGTGGAAGGCTACCCGAAACGTTTGACCCAAGTTAAACAATTTAAAGGCAATGCTACCAAATACTAATTGAGTGTATGTAAACTTCTGACCCACTGGGAATGTGATGAAAGAAATAAAAGCTGATCCTACCTGACCCAAGACAGGGAACTTTTACTAAGATTAAATGTCAGGAATTGTGAAAAACTGAGTTGAAATGTATTTGGCTAAGGTGTATGTAAACTTCCAACTTCAACTGTATATCCATATTTTGTTTTGTTATGTTTTGACATCTCCTTTCGTCTTGTACTCAGCCCAACTAAGAAGCTTAAATTGCTGAAGAAGACTGAATCCAGCAAATATCTATTTGAGGATCAACCATTCATCAATTCTTAAGTAAGAAATATACTCACTGTAGCATGCTGAATAGTCTTGTTGATACATTTCAATGTTAAACAAATTACTTTATACATTAACGCTACAATTAAGATGGCTGCTGCAGTTGTGGCTATCTCCAGCGATGCAAAAACTGATGTCAAGGAAAATGAGAACTGGAGCAAGGTTGTGGGACGACAAGCCCCAAAGGAGACTGTTTTACCTTTTTTTATCATGGAGAGAGAAATCCTGACAAAAGGCTCTACCACAGTCTCATACATGAAACTCTTCCAAACCACTTTTTTTATTTTATTTTTTATTTCACCTTTATTTAACCAGGTAGGCAAGTTGAGAACAAGATCTCATTTACAACTGCGACCTGGCCAAGATAAAGCAAAGCAGGTCGACACATACAAAAACACAGAGTTACACATGGAGTAAACAAACATACAGTCAATAATACAGTAGAAAAACAAATCTATATACAATGTGTGCAAATGAGGTAAGACAAGGAACGTAAGGCAATAAATAGGCCATGGTGGCGAAGTAATTACAATATAGCAATTTAACACTGGAATGGTAGATGTGCAGTAGATTAATGTGCAAAGTAGAAATACTGGGGTGCAAAGGAGCAAGATAAATAAATGAATGCGGTAGGGGATGAGGTAGTTGGTTGGGCTATTAACTTCTTAGGGAGCGGTGGTGTGCTATCGCCCCACTCCCGACACTACCAGGTGAAATGCAAGGCGCCAAATTCAAAATCCAAAAGTTGAATTATTAAACATTCATCAATATACAAGTGTAGTCATCAAAAGCTCTGCCTCTTGGCAATATCACAGCGTTGTCAGATTTCAAAAAGGCTTCACGGCGAAAGCACCACATTTGATTGTTTGAGGATAGCACCCCACATATTTTTCCCATTACCATAAATTCATAAGCCTTCACGGTTCACAGAAAACACATTTCACAGCGAAAACAAATCAATTACCTTTTGAAGAACTTCTGCTGAGGGCTTCCCAAGTGTCCAACGAAGACAATCCATGGTTCTTTTGTTCGAAAAAGTAATGTATTATATCCATAAATCTCCGTTTGGTTGGCGCGTTATAATGAGAAAATACAGCCTCCACTCGTCCATTGAAACGTGAAGAGAACTCGTTCAACTTATACCTATAAACTTGTCCAAGAACAATCAAACATAATTGTAAATGTATCCTTAGGAACACTTTTATGTATAAATAGTATAATATTTCAACCGGAATATAAACTGGGCGATAAGAAAGGAAAAAAACACAGAGCGCGCCAGCCGGGAACGCGCATTTTCTTCTATTGACATCTATGTGGCCACTTCCTTATTCGTCTTCTTGTACAATCTAAAAGCAGCTAAAAATAATCAAAACACTTTCTCGAGACTGTTGACATCCAGAGGAAGCAATAGGTACTGCATTCATATGCCCTTATATGGGCATTTTCATAAGGGAGGTGTTCCAAATGAGGCAATGTGTCAAAACCACTTTTTCCAGGACAGAAATTCCTCGGGTTTTCGCCTGCCATATCCGTTCTGTTATACTCACAGACAAAATGTTAACACTTTTAGAAACTTCAGAGTGTTTTTCTGGGCCTGAATGGGAGACATTTTACTATGGGCACGCCAGGCTCTCCAAAACTGTCACCTCGTGCGCTGCTCCCAAAGAAGTTAAGCACCAGCTGTCAGATCAGCTCACAGATCACTGGACCTGTACATAGCCCATCTGTTAAAGCTAGTGAGGGAGATAAGTGTCTCCAGTTTCAGTGATTTTTGTAGTTCGTTCCAGTCATTGGCAGCAGAGAACTGTAAGGAAAGGTGGCCAAAGGAGGAATTGGCTTTGGGGGTGACCAGTGAGATATACCTGCTGGAGCGCGTGCTACAGGTGGGTGCTGCTATGGCTACCAGAGAGCTGAGATAAGGCGGGGCTTTACCTAGCAGGGACTTGTAGATGACCTGGAGCCAGTGGGTCTGGCGACGAGTATGTAGCGAGGGCCAGCCGACTAGAGCATACAGGTCGCAGTGGTGGGTGGTATAAGGGGCTTTGGTGACAAAGCGGATGGCACTGTGATAGACTGCATCCAGTTTGAGTACTGGAAGCTATTTTGTGGATGACATCGCCGAAGTCGAGGATCAGTAGGATAGTCAGTTTTACTAGGGCAAGTTTGGCTAAGTGAGTGAAGGAGGCTTTGTTGCGAAATAGAAAGCCGATTCTAGATTTGATTTTGGATTGGAGATGTTTAACCTCTTAATGTGAGTCTGTAAGGAGAATTTACAGTCTAGCCAGACACCTAGGTATTTGTAGTTGTCTACATATTCTAGGTCAGAGCCGTCCAGGGTAGTGATGCTAGTCGGGCGGGCGGGTGCAGGCAGCTAACGGTTGAAAAGCATGCATTTGGTTTTACTAGCGTTTTAGAGCAGTTTACTAGCGTTTTAGAGCAGCACTACTTCCACGGAAGTAGTGTTGTATGGTATTGAAGCTCGTTTGGAGGTTAGTTAGGACAGTGTCCAAAGAAGGGCCAGAAGTATACAGAATGGTGTCGTCTGCATAGAGGTGGATCAGGGAATCACCCGCAGCAAGAGTGACATCATTGATTTATATACAGAGAAAAGAGTCGGCCCGAGAATTGAACCCTGTGGAACCCCCATAAAGACTGCCAGAGGTCTGGACAACAGGCCCTCTGATTTAACACACTGAACTCTGTCTGCAAAGTAGTTGGTGAACCAGGCAAGGCAGTCATCTGAGAAACCAAAGCTATTGAGTCTGCCGATAAGAATACGGTGATTGACAGAGTCAAAAGCCTTAGCCAGCTCGATGAAGACAGCTGCACAGTACTGTCTTTTATCGATGGCGGTTATGATATCGTTTAGTACCTTGAGCGTGGCTGAGGTGCACCCGTGACCAGCTCGGAAACCGGATTGCACAGCGGAGAAAGTACGGTGGGATTCGAAGTAGTCAATGATCTGTTTATTAACTAGGATTTCGAAGACTTTAGAGAGGCAGGGCAGGATGGATATAGGTCTATAGCAATTTGGGTCTAGAGTGTCACCCCCTTTGAAGAGGGGGATGACCGCGGCAGCTTTCCAATTGTTTGGGATCTCGGGCGACACGAAAGAGAGGTTGAGCAGACTGGTAATAGGAGTTGCAACAATGGCGGCGGATAGTTTTAGAAAGAAAGAGAGGGTCCAGATTGTCTAGACCAGCTGTTTTGTACGGGTCCAGGTTTTGCAGCTCTTTCAGAACATCTGCTTTCTGGATTTGGGCTTGGACAAGTAGCTGCAGGGGGGCCGGAGCTGTTGGCCGGGGTTGGGGTAGCCAGGAGGAAAGCATGGCCAGCCGTAGAGAAATGCTTGTTGAAATGTTTGATTATCATGGATTTATCGGTTGTGACTGTGTTACCTAGCCTCAGTGCAGTGGGCAGCTGGGAGGAGGTGCTATTGTTCTCCATGGACTTGACAGTATCCCAAAACTTTTTGGAGTTTTTACAGTATGTATACAGTATGCATATTTATGTTTGAAAAAGCTAGCCTTTGCTTTCCTGACTGACTTTGTGAATTGGTTCCTGACTTCCCTGAACAGTTGCATATTGCGGGGACTATTCTATGCTATAGCAGTCTGCCACAGGATTTTTTTGTGCTGGTCGAGGGCAGTCAGGTCTGGAGTGAACCAAGGGCTGTATCCGTTCTTGGTTCTACATTTTTAGAAAGGGGCATGCTTATTTAAGATGGTGAGGAAGTTGCTTTTAAAGAACGACCAGGCATCCTCGACTGACGGGATGAGGTTAATATCCTGCCAGGATACCCCGGGCCAGGTCGATTAGAAAGGCCTGCTCACAGATGTGTTTTAGGGAGTGTTTGACAGTGATAACGGGTGGTTGTTTGACCACGGGCCCATAGCGGATGCAGGCAATGAGGCAGTGGTCGCTGAGATCCTGATTGAAGCTCGTTTGGAGGTTAGTTAGGACAGTGTCCAAGGTGTATTTGGAAGGCAGGTTGGTCAGGATAATATCTATGAGGGTGCCCATGTTTACAGATTTAGGATTGTACCTGGTGGGTTCCTTGATGATTTGTGTGAGATTGAGGGCATCTAGCTAAGATTGTAGGACTGCCGGGGTGTTAAGCATATCCCAGTTTAGGTCACCTAACAGAACGAACTCTGAAGATAGATGGGGGGCAATCAATTCACATATGGTGTCCAGGGCACAGCTGGGAGCTGAGGGGGTTCTATAGCAGGCGGCAACAGTGAGAGACTTATTTCTGGAGAGATACATTTTTAGAATTAGAAGTTCGAACTGTTTGGGCATAGACCTGGAAAGTATGACAGAACTTAGCAGGCTATCTCTGCAATAGATTGCAACTCCTCCCCCTTTGGCAGTTCTATCTTGGCGGAAAATGTTGTAGTTGGTGTATGGAAATCTCAGAATTTTTGGTGGCCTTTTAAGCCAGGATTCAGACACGGCAAGGACATCAGGGTTGGCGGAGTGTGCTAAAGCAGTGAGTAAAACAAACTTAGGGAGGAGGCTTCTGATGTTAACTTCTTAGGGAGCGGTGGGGCGCTAGTCATCAAAAGCTCTGCTTCTTGGCAATATCACAGCCAATATCACAAAACGGTCACCTCGTGCGCTGCTCCCAAAGAAGTTAACATGCATGAAACCAAGGCTTTTTCGATTACAGAAGTCAACAAATGAGAGTGCCTGGGGACAAGCAGGGCCTGGGTTTACCTCCACATCACCTGAGGAACAGAGGAGGAGTAGGATGAGGGTACGGCTAAAGGCTATCAGAACAGGTTGTCTAGTGCGTTGGGGATAGAGAATAAAAGGAGCAGATTTCTGGGCGTGGTAGAATAGATTCAGGGCATAATGTGCAGACAGGGGTATGGTGGGGTGAGGGTACAGTGGAGGTAAGCCCAGGCACCGAGTGATGATAAGAGTGGTTGCATCTCTGGAGGTGCTGGTAATACTGGGTGAGGTCACCGCAAGTGTGGGAGGTGGGACAAAGGAGGAATCTGAGGCATGTAGAGTGGGCCTAGGGGCTCCACTGTAAACTAAAACAATGATAACTATCCTAAACATCAGTAAACAGGGCATTTTGACATTTGAGAGAGACATAAAGCGAGGCATAAAGCAAACACAGGTGTTGATTGGGAGAGCTAGCTAAGACAACAACGGGTAAGACCACAAAAGCTAATCAGCTAAGACAACAACAACAGGTAAACTGGCGATGAATGGGCAAAGAGGGTTGGTTAGCTACACACAGGGCCTGAGTACGCGGCTGGGGCCGACAGATAAACAAAAATAAACAGAATGGAGTACCGTGATTAATGAATAGTCCAGCAGGCATCAGCTATATAGCCGAGTGATCATAGGGTCCAGTGAACAGCAATAGATGGGACAGGGAAGCCGCGAGGTATTCGTTACTACGCCGGCACGCAGGAGACACGGCGTTTAAAGTTAGAGTTAGCCGCCCGGGGTTGGTAGAACCGTCTGCTCCGACGTCCGACAGAGGCCGGTTGCAGACACAGCGGATGGAGTATTCGTCGGCAGACCAGTCGAGGTGGTACGGGGCGTTGTGTCGAGAAGGGGTCCAAGCCAGATGGCGAGAGAGGTATTGTTGTTGTGGTACTTGGCTCACGGCTAACTGGTGCTAGCTTCGGGGCAGGGGCGTTAGCCACTCGGTAGCAGCTATGAATCCGGTGCCAGGGTCGAGAGCTTACGGCAAGGAACCGGTGAAGTAGTGGGTTCTAGCCATGTTTGGGTGGAGTCCGGGCGAACACTGAGGAGGCCGGGAGGTGGGCCTGGCTCAGGGCTGGGTCATTCTGTGGCAGCTAGCTAGCTGTGGAGACCAGGTGTAGAGGTCCAGGGTTTACGGCAGGGATCCGGCGTTGTAGTGGAAAAACAGTCCGATGGTGGTAGGCTGGCGAGTATTATCCAGGCTAAAAAAATGGCTGGTGTCTGTGCAGAAGGTAAAGGCCGCTAGCAGTGGCTAACAGTGACTAAATAGCTAGTAGCTAGTTAGCTGGCTAGCTTCCGATGGAGTTCTGTCTAAAAGGTTCCGTGGCACATTGGGTGAGGCAGGTTACCGGAAGGTATATTTAATGTAGCCTCTTGGGGATTGCTGGGGCGCTAGCGCCCCACTCCCGACACTACCCGGTGAAATGTGAGGCGCCAAATTCAAAATCCAAAAGTTGAATTATTAAACATCCACCAATATACAAGTGTTCCATACTCATCAAAAGCTCTGTTTCTTGGCAATATCACAGCGTTGTCAGATTTCAAAAAGGCTTTACGGCGAAAGCACAACATTTGATTGTTTGAGGGTAGCACCTAACATATTTTTGCCACTACCATAATTTCATAAGCCTCCACGGTTCACAGAAAACACATTTCACAGCGAAAACAAATCAATTACCTGTTGAAGAACTTCTGCTGAGGTCTTCCTAAGTGTCCAACAAAGACAATCCATGGTTCTTGTGTTAGAAAAAGTCATGTATTTTATCCATAAATCTCCATTTGGTTCGCGCGTTATAATCAGAAACTACAGCGTCCACTACTCCATTGAAATGTGACGAGAACTCGTTCATCTTATACCTATAAACTTGTCCAAGAACAATCAAACATCATTTTAAATGTATCCTTAGGAACACTTTTCCGTATATTTACTATAATAAATCAACCGGAATATAAACTGAGCTCTAAAGACGGAAAAAAACACAGTGCGTGCTTGGCGAGAGCGCGCGCCCAGTCCTATAGAGTTCCAAAGGGAGACTTCCTTATTCCCTCTTCTTCTCTGCTCTAAAGCATCTATACAGAATCAAAGCACTTTCTCGAGACTGTTGACATCCAGAGGAAGCGATAGGTACTGCATTCATATGCTCTTATATGGGCATTTTCATGAGGGAGGGGTTCCAAATGAGGCACTCTGTGAAAACCACTTTTTCCAGGACAGAAATTCCTCTGGGTTTTGCCTGCCATATCCGTTCTGTTTTACTCACAGACAAATGGTTAACAGTTTTGGAAAATTCAGAGTGTTTCCTATCCAATGGTACCAAATATGTGCATATCCTATTTTCTGGGCCTGAATGGGAGGCATTTTACTTTGGGCACGCCAGGCTCTCCAAAACGGTCACCTCGTGTGCTCATCCCTAAGAAGATAAAATGGAAAAGAGATTGAAAATAAATTTTAAATATACACAAAAGACGAATAATACAAAAGTCCACAAGGAGACGAACAAAAACACGTCTGCACTGCTACGCCATCTTGGACCTATGAGGTCAGTACAGAGAGTATGTGCACTCTGGTGTATATATATTCTCAGTAAAGAAGCAAGGGCAAAGCTTCTGATCAAAGGAATAACAGTTGTGTTCAAAGAGAATAATCTTTTCAGTTTGAAGTCACGCATGGCTGACCAGAACTCAATTCAAGTTACAATTAAAGAACTACCTGAATCAGCAGATGATAGTGTTGTGACTGAGTTTCTGGCTAAAGCGGGATGTAAGGTGGTAGGGGAGGGTGATGAGGCGCATGACAAGATATAAGGGTCAACTCACAAATTGCTCCAATGGAGATCATTTTGTATATGTTAAAGCAGCACCTATCACTCCAATAACACGGTCTGTAAAGATTGACCCTAAATGGATCAAAGTATTTTATGATGTACAAGGCCCTGGGCGTAGACGGGACTGGCAGATAAAATCCCACTCTAGAAGGAGTCAGGAGATGGTACAGTACAGTCCTACTACACTGGAAAACATAAGGTGCAGAGAGGAAACTTTTTCACACTATATGCAGGACAGCAATCCTGTCCCCATGAGTAGGGCTGACGTATCACATATCCGAGCTGAAATGACAGAAAGTAAGACTGAGGTTGAAGAGGATAATTTCTCGGCTCCCAAGGACAAAGGCGAAGTGAATGAAACATTGGAGTTGGTACCTGGTGAGCCAGAGTCTATAACAATGACCTCTCATACCAAGAAAAAGAAGAAGAAGAGGAAGAAGAAGAAGAAGAAGAAAAGTGCTAAAAATGAAGCTAGGAAAGTTGCTACTGAGACCAGAGACAATCATAACCCAATATAAAACTCTGAGGATAATAAGGGGCCCAAAGGCGGTGCAACTCTGGGGAATACAAAATAAGGCAGCCAAATATCAATGCTGGCCTTCATTCAATCAATCCGGAATCAACAAACACCCAAGCGGCTCAGGGTAGGGTGTGGATTGCTTATGTACATGAAAGATAACTTTAAAGGCAATCGTTTCACATTGAAACATACTAATGACCTTGAATGTATTGGGCTGAATGTTTTCCTCTCCCCTCTATGTCTCTCACTATCAGTGGATTATATCGACCACCAACATCTGGTACCTTGTTTTATTACCGTCTAAATGCCATGCTTAAAGAATGTGATCATTAGATGGGGATCATCTTCTTGGGTGATTTCAATATAAACTGGGAAAACAAAACTTGCAGGAAAAAAACTCAAGGAGATCACAGACATTTCAACCTGGCTCAAATAATACAAGACCAACAAGAGTAACACAGACATCCCAGACTGTGTTGTTTAAAAATGTATATTAACTTATTTTCTTTGCATAATTCGAAGTCTGACAACACTGCATCTTTTTTTGATACTTTGACCAGTTGTCATTTTCTGCAAATAAATGCTCTAAATGAAAATATTTTTATTTGGAAATTGTAAGAAATGTTGTCAGTAGTTTATAGAATAAAACAAAAATGTTCATTTTACCCAAACACAAACCTATAAATAGGAAAACAAGAGAAACTGATAATTTATGCAGTGTTCTCTTAATTTTTTACAGAGCTGTATATGCATGCTATAGTCTTCTCACATCTAAAATATTGCCTCACATTAAGAGTTCCTGCTTGGTCACAAGCAGGAGCTACTACTATTCTGAAACCAATTGAATCACTCTACAAACAAACACGTAATGGACATACACAAAAGAGTCCAAATTGGTCAAGTGAAATGAAAAAAATTACTTGTTTCGAAAAAATATAAAACGTAAAAGTGAAATCTAAGTGTCACATGATCTGTCGCATGATCTCAGTATATATACACCTGTTCTGAAAGGCCCCAGAGGCTGCAACACCACTAAGCAAGGGGCACCACCAAGCAAGCAGCACCATGAAGACCAAGGATCTCTCCAAACAGTTCAGGTACAAAGTTGTGGAGAAGTACAGATCAGGGTTGGGTTATAAGAAAAGATCCCAAACTTTGAACATCCCATGGAGCACCATTAAATCCAGTATTAAAAAAATTGAAAGAATATGGCACCACAACAAACCTGCCAAGAGAGGGCCGCCCACCAAAACTCACGGACCAGGCAAGGAGGGCATTAATCAGAGAGACAACAAAGACACCAAAGATAACCCAGAAGGAGCTGAAATGCTCCACAGCGGAGATTGGAGTATCTGTCCATAGGACCACTTTAAGCCGTACACTCCACAGAGCTGGGCTTGCTTAAAGAAAAAAATAAGCAAACACGTTCGATGTTCGCCAAAAGGCATGTGGGAGACTCCATAAAAAAATGGAAGAAGGGACTCTGTTCAGATGAGACTAAAATTGAGCTTTTTGGCCATCAAGGAAAACGCTATGTCTGGCGCAAACCCAACACCTCTCATCACCCCGAGAACACCATCCCCACAGTGAAGCATGGTGGTGGCAGCATCATGCTGTGGGAATGTTTTTAATCGGCAGGAACTGGGAAACTGCTCAGAATTGAAGGAATGAAGGATGGCGCTAAATACATGGAAATTCTTGAGGGAAACCTGTTTCAGTCTTCCAGAGATTTGAGACTGGGACATAGGTTCACCTTCCAGCAGGACAATGACCCTAAGCACATTGTTAAAGCAACACTTGAGTAGTTTAAGGGGAAACATCTAAATGTCTTGCAATGGCCTAGTCAAAGCCCAGACCTCAATCCAATTGAGAATCTGTGGTATGACTTAAATATTGCTGTACACTGTACACCATCCAACTTTAAGGAGCTGGAGCAGTTTTGTCTTGAAGAATTGGTAAAAATCCCAGTGGCTAGATGTGCCAAGCTTATAAGGTGGCTCTACAAAGTATTGACTTTGGGGGGGGGGGGGTGAATAGTTATGCACGCTCAAGTTCATTTTTTTTGTCTTATTTCTTGTTTGTTTCATCCCCAAAAATATTTTGCATCTTCAAAGTGGTAGGCGTGTTGTGTAAATCAAATGATACAAACCCACCAAAAATCTATTTTAATTCCAGGTTGTAAGGCAACAAAATAGGAAAAATGCTAAGGGGTTGAATACTTTCGCAAGTCACTGTAAGACGACAGTTGATGATAGTGTTTTTATTACAAATAAGATGTTGTTGTTATAAACATTTTGTATTGGATGTAATGTATTTTGTATTGTTTTAGTGAGTATTTTGTATTTGTATTGTGGCTGTGTAATAGCCCTTACCTGCCCTGGGACTACGGGTGCAAATGACCTTTTGGCTAACCCAGGCACATTTACAAAATTAATGTAGTTCTGTCCTTAAGCTGTTCTTGTCTATTAATGTTCTGTATTATGTCATGTTTCATGTTCTGTGTGGACCCATAAAGAGTAGCTGATGCTTTTGCTACAGGTCATGGGGATCCTAATAAAATACAAAAGAAATGGATGTTGCATTATTTGTAGTATTGATTAATGTGCAATGTCCCTATAAACAAATTAATAAAATTATAAAGTATTTAGAAACCTAAAAAAAGAAAAACTGTTTCCCATTTAGTTTTATATGGTCAAAAACCAAGCGTAGCCTCACCTCTCAATTAAGTATTTTTTTCCCCTGCCCAATGCAATCGCGATGTAGTCAAGACTATCGATAATGGGTTTGGCTCCTGAGACCACTTAGAAATAAATTTTAATCACCAAAGGTTTATTAAAATATGAATAAAATAAAACATTGAGCTGACAATCCCTTTGTATCTATGCATTGTAGGCAGGCCCACATTGTTTTAGCCATGCAGTCTGTGTTGTTTTAATATTACATGCCTACTGGGAGAAATGATGGTGCCTGAAAGTCTGACATAGCCTATTTAAAACAAGTTGTTGTTTCGTTTTGTTTAGAATTTGATTATAATTATTTGTTCACTTTTTTTGTCTTATCAATAGTGAATTTCCTCTTGCTTATTGACAATGCTTGGCATGTCCATGCTCAGCCATAATGCAATGTATTGCAGGCCTAGCCCCTATGCTAGTGAATGCTATTGAAGCCATGCATTTACGTAGAACAACGTGGACTACAAATGGGTTCAAGTTAACGTATTTAGCAAAGATAGGTCTACATTTTGTTATTTTGTGTCTGTAAGCCATTTAACAAACTACGACAGACTAACATTGGAATTGGAGTTGATTCCAAGGCAATACATAGAAGACTGTAAATACACAACTTGAAGCAACCACATATTTCACCATGGAGCATGCTGTAATTGGCCAGTGAGGGGCTAAGCCTAGACACACTCATAACTTGTTTATTCATCATACCCAGCCCTTTTGTGCCAATGTCAGCAAGTGGGCCGATAGTTATAATAGTGGAAATAAGAAAAATATTTCTGACACACCCCTGAACCTTTAGCTCTTCCTCCTGCACTTAGATTTACCATTGTGTTTGGTTTGTTAAAATGGAGCCCTAAGTCTATAGGCCACTGGTTTGACTCAGAGCTTTCTCTACCATTCCTTTGCACAAACAAAAGATGGCCCATGCAAACAAGCTTCCATAATGTGTGCTTTGGGAAATAGACAGAATCACCTTGCGTACAATAAGAAGCATATCATGCCAGGTACTAGGAAAAGAGGAGGCATGATGCTGCTGCTCAAGGCTGTGAAGTGAAAACGTTAAATCATCCAGAAAAGCACTATTTGACTTTACTTACCATGTTAAGTAACCATGACTTTACTCACGAGTGAAATATTTTCTCACTCGTCTCTGACTGTCTCTGATTCTGAAACTATTTTAATATGACAATAGAATGCACTCTTAATGCACACTAGCTGTCCTAATGCACACTAGCTGTTCTTTCCACAAAGTGTGAAAATTGAAAACAACAGAAAATTCTGTTTTCATGATATTACCTGGAGAAGAATTAAATAGCTGCAGAGAGATAAGTAGTGAAACTGTCAGATGTGGAGTGAAAAGTTACATCAATCCTTTTCTGATGGGAGACTTGATTTCAATCCCAAAGTGTGGTTTGTAGACAGGTTTCAACATGCATTATTTAATATGTTTGTTTAAAGGCTGAGCTATCTTTTAGTTTTACACAGTTGCAGACTCCCCTTGGGACCTCTGCTCTGTGAGCACTGCCCTACTTTCCAACGTTACTGAGCCACAGAACAAAAGCTTATGAGCCATGCCAGGAAGATCAGGCTAGGGAAAAATGCAGACTAAAGCATGGAGTTGGAAATTACACAGTCTGAAAACATGTGATCTGAAGTGGTGAGATTTCTCAGAATGTATGTCACACTTCAAATCTCTCATATGAGGACTGTTTTCTGCCACAGCGTCAGGTTCTAATTATACAAGCATATCTGGAACTATAAAGACAGTCAGGAAAAACAAGGTCACTCAAAGACAAAGGCATATAGTACTGTCATCATGAAAAACATCCCAAGTGTTGGATGTCCTCAGAGATATTCTACAGTAAGACAGATGCCCATCTATCCTACAGCATAACTGCTCTGATTATATCACAGCAATGGTATGGAGACTAGAACTCTCTTGTTTTTTATTTTATTCTGTTGCTTTCCTCCACACCGTAACAAGATCAAAAACATCAGTCTGAAACTGGATGTAAAACACAACAATAACATCCTACTGCAGTTTGTACTCCTCCAGCGCTGATAGAATTTCGAGACATAGTTGAAATGTTGCATGTCCAAGTTCAATAAAACACAATTTCCCCAGAAGTTGACTGCTCTTGCGATACACAATCTCAGGGTTTTAGTGGCATTGTTTTAAGAACCAGCTGTATCTGATCTACTATTTCCCAATGACAAGAGTTAGCTGAAGATCTCTAGGGGATTTCTCCAGAGTGCCGAGAGGGAAGGATAGTAGCTTGAATCATCCTCTTCGTCTTGCAGTAAAGAGATGTTGGCAGAGTGACAAGAAGGACTTAGTACAGCCGTACTGTGGCATGCACTGCAGTGGCTTGCACATGTCTTTGTGACCAGTAGATTGCTTTTTCAAATCACAGGTAGGAATACTGTGCGGAGGCCCTCTTGAGAGAAGCCCTCAAATGTAATGCAATACAGAATATTGGACCAAGTAGGTACAATCTATGTAGAAAATGAGAGGTATCCACAGGACACATTTTGAAATGGCTGCGTTTTTGTCACACCCTGATCTGTTTTATCTGTCTTGTGCTTGTCTCCTATTTTCCCAATTATCCCCTGTGTATTTATACCTGCGTTTTCTGTCTGTTGCCAGTTCATCTTGTCTCTTCAAGTTCCGTCCTTTCTGCCTACCCTGAGCCTCCCTGCCGTTCTGTACCTTTTTGACTCTGCCTTGGACTAGGAACCTCTGCCTGCCCTCGACCTGCCCTTTGCCTGCCCCTATGTTATAATAAATATTCTGAGAACCGAATCAATCAATCAATCAATTAAATGTATTTATAAAGCCCTTCTTACATCTTACAGAGAGAGAGAGAGAGAGAGAGAGAGAGAGAGAGAATTAGAGAGAGCATACTTAAATTCACACAGGACACCGGATAAGAGAGGAGAAATACTTCAGATATTCCTTTCCTATCGCCCAGTTTATATTCCGGTTGAAATATTATACTAAATATACATAAAAGTGTTCCTAAGGATACATTATCAATGATGTTTGATTGTTCTTGGACAAGTTTATAGGTATAGGTTGAACGAGTTCTCTTCACGTTTCAATGGGCGAGTGGACGCTGTAATTTCTCATCATAACGCACCAACCAAACAGAGATTTATGAATATAATAAATTACTTTTTCTAACAAAAGAACCATGGATTGTCTTCGTTGGACACTTGGGAAGCCCTCAGCAGAAGTTCTTCAAAAGGTAATTGATTTGTTTTCGCTGTGAAATGTGTATTGTGTGAACTGCATGGTTTATGAATTTACGCGGTGATATTGCCAAGAAGCAGAGCTTTTGATGACTATGCAACACTTGTATATTGATGAATTTTTAATAATTCAACTTTTGGATTTTGAATTTGGCGCCTTGCATTTCACCGGGTAGTGTCGGGAGTGGGGCGCTAGCTCACCACCACTCCCTAAGAGGTTAAAGGTTGAGACCGAGTCTGCGTCTCTCACATGGATAGGCAGACCATTCCATAAAAATGGAGCTCTATGGGAGAAAGCCTCCAGCTGTTTTCTTAGATATTATAGGGACAGTAAGGAGGCCTGCGTCTTGTGATCATAGCGTACATGTAGGTACAGTGAGGGAAAAAAGTATTTGATCCCCTGCTGATTTTGTTCGTTTGCCCACTGACAAAGAAATTATCAGTCTATAATTTTAATGGTAGGTTTATTTGAACAGTGAGAGACAGAATAACAATAAAAAAATCCAGAAAAACGCATGTGAAAATTTTTATAAATGGAATTGCATTTTAATGAGGGAAATAAGTATTTGACCCCTCTGAAAAATATGACTTAGTACTTGGTGGCAAAACCCTTGTTGGCAATCACAGAGGTCAGATGTTTCTTGTAGTTGGCCACCAGGTTTGCACACATCTCAGGAGGGATTTTGTCCCACTCCTCTTTGCAGATCTTCTCCAAGTCATTAAGGTTTCGAGGCTGACGTTTGGCAACTCGAACCTTCAGCTCCCTCCACAGATTTTCTATGGGATTAAGGTCTGGAGACCGGCTAGGCCACTCCAGGACCTTAACTTCTTTGGAAGCAGCGCACGAGGTGACTGTTTTGGAGACCCTTGCGTGCCCAAAGTAAAATGCCTCCCATTCAGGCCCAGAAAATAGCATATGCACATATTTAGTACCATTGGATAGGAAACACCCAGAATTTTCTAAAAGTGATAACATTTTGTCTGTGAGTAAAACAGAACGGACATGGCAGGCGAAACCCCGAGGAATTTCTGTCCTGGAAAAAGTGGTTTTGACACATTGCCTCATTTAGAGCCCCTCCCTTATGAAAATGCCCTTATNTGACTATGGTCCCAGATGCCTTGAGATCATTGACAAGATCCTCCCGTGTAGTTCTGGGCTGATTCCTCACCGTTCTCATGATCATTGAAACTCCACGAGGTGAGATCTTGCATGGAGCCCCAGGCCGAGGGAGATTGACAGTTCTTTTGTGTTTCTTCCATTTGCGAATAATCGCACCAACTGTTGTCACCTTCTCACCAAGCTGCTTGGCGATGGTCTTGTAGCCCATTCCAGCCTTGTGTAGGTCTACAATCTTGTCCCTGACATCATTGGAGAGCTCTTTGGTCTTGGCCATGGTGGAGAGTTTGGAATCTGATTGATTGATTGCTTCTGTGGACAGGTGTCTTTTATACAGGTAACAAGCTGAGATTATGAGCACTCCCTTTAAGAGAGTGCTCCTAATCTCAGCTCGTTACCTGTATAAAAGACACCTGGGAGCCAGAAAGCTTTCTGATTGAGAGGGGGTCAAATATTTATTTCCCTCATTAAAATGCAAATCAATTCATAACACTTTTCACATGCGTTTTTCTGGATGTTTTTGTTGTTATTCTGTCTCTCACTGTTCAAATAAACCTACCATTAAAATTATAGACTGATCATTTCTTTGTCAGTGGGCAAACATACAAAATCAGCAGGGGATCAAATACGTTTTTCCCTCACTGTATGTACGGCAGGACCAAATCGGAAAGATAGGTAGGAGCAAGCCCATGTAATGCTGTGTAGGTTAGCAGTAAAACCTTGAAATCAGCCCTTGCCTTAACAGGAAGCCAGTGTAGAGAGGCTAGCACTGAAGTAATATGATCAAATTTTTCGGTTCTAGTCAAGATTCTAGCAGCCGTGTTTAGCACTAACTGAAGTTCATTTAGTGCTTTATCCGGGTAGCTGGAAAGTAGAGAATTGCAGTACCATCCGCCTCCTGTGTCTGCATCTGGGTCTAATCCTGAGTAGTGATAATTTTATGATTATAAAAGCGGAAAATGTGTTGTAAAGCAAGGATACACAGTTGAAGTCGGAAGTTTACATACACTTCAGTTGGAGTCATTAAAACTCGTTTTTCAACCAAATTTCTTGTTAACAAACTATAGTTTTGGCAAGTCGGTTAGGACATCTACTTTGTGCATGACACAAGTCATTTTTCCAACTATTGTTAACAGACAGATTATTTCACTTATTATTCACTGTATCACAATTCCAGTGGGTCAGAAGTTTACATGCACTAAAATGACTGTGCCTTTTTAACAGCTTGGAAAATTCCAGAAAATGATGTCATGGCTTTAGAAGCTTCTGATAGGCTAATTGACATAATTTGAGTCAATTGGAGGTTTACCTGTGGATGTATTTCAAGGCCTACCTTCAAACTCAGTGCCTCTTTGCTTGACATCATGGGAAAATCTAAAGAAATCAGCCCAAATATTGTAGACCTCCACAAGTCTGGTTAATCCTTGGGAGCAATTTCCAAACTCCTGAAGGTACCACATTCATCTGTACAAACAATACTATGCAAGTATAAACACCATGGGACCTCGCAGCCGTCATTCCGCTCAGTAAGGAGACGCGTTCTGTCTCTTAGAGATGAACGTACCTTGGTGCGAAAAGTGCAAATCAATCCCAGAACAACAGCAAAGGACCTTGTGAAGATGCTGGAGGAAACAGGAACAAAAGTATCTATATCCACAGTAAAACAAGTCTTATATCGAAATTTTGTAATGTGACGGCCTTATTCGAAAATGTATTAAATTGTTAATCTACACATAATGACATAGCAAAAATTCGTTTTTAGAAATGTTTGCAAATGTATTAAAAATAAACTATTGACATTTCACATTTACATAAGTATTCAGACAATTGACTCAGTACTTGTTGAAGCACCTTTGGTAGCGATTATAGCCTTGAGTCTTCTTGGTATGACGCTACAAGCTTGGCACACCTGTATTTGGGGAGTTTCTCCCATTCTGCTCTGCAGATCGTCTCAAGCTCTGTCAGGTTGGATGGGAAGCGTTGCTGCACAAGTCCGGACTCTTGCTGGGCCAGAGCCCACTCAAGGACATTCAGAGACTTGTCCCGAAGCCACTGTGTTTTCTTGTGCTTAGGGTCATTGTCCTGTTGGAAGGTGAACCTTTGCCCCACTCTGAGGTCCTGAGTGCTCTGGAGCAGGTTTTCATCAAGGATCTCTATGTACTTTGCTCCGTTCATCTTTGCCTCGATGCTGACTAGTCTCCCAGTCTCTTCCACTGAAAAACATCCCCACAGCATGATGCTGCCACCACCATGCTTCACCATAAGGATGGTGCCAGGTTTCCTTCAGACGTGACACGTCTTGGCCAAAAAGTTCAATCCTGGTTTCATCAGACCAGAGAATCTTGTTTCTCATGGTCTGAAAATATTTAGGTGTCTTTTGGTAAACTCCAAGCAGGCTGTCATATGCCTTTTACTGAGGAGTTGCATCTGTCTGACCACTCTACCATAAAGGCTTAATTGGTGGAGTGCTGCAGAGATGGTTGTCCTTCTGGAAAGTTCTCCCATCTCCACAGAGGAACTCTAGAGCTCTGTCAGAGTGACCATCAGGTTCTTGGTCACCTCCCTGACCAAGGCCCTTCTCCCCCGATTGCTCAGTTTGGCCGGGCGGCCAGCTCTAGGAAGAGTCTTGGTGGTTCCAATTTTCTTCCATTTAATGCCAAGAGTGTGCAAAGCTGTCATCAAGGCAAAGTGTGGCTACTTTGAAGAATCTGAAATATAAAACATATTTTGATTTGTTTAACTCGTTTTTGGTTACTACATGATTCCATATGTGTTATTTCATAGTTTTGATGTCTTCACTATTATTCTACAATGTATAAAGTAGTATAAAATAAAGAAAAACACCTTGAATGAGTAGGTGTGTCCAGTATCATCATGACACTGCAAAACATTGCACAAAGTAGTTCACATATCAGGAAATCTCAAAGACAGCAAAAGTAATGGCATCAGATAAGTTTTCATCCCCTCTCGTTTCAGAGAATGACTGAATTCATCTGTCTGTCTATGGGAATCTGCACAATCATTTCAGCTCAACTTTAAATTTTTCCAAGGTCTCCGTGTCACCACCCAGATCTTCTCCTTGCATCCTTCCGATGCAATTTAATTTACTTAATTGATTGCTCCCCCCTATTTGGCTAACTGAAACAGCCCCATGTAACGTAATTGGGAACCTTCATTGAACTTCGTCCTCTTCTTTATCTAACTATTTTTTTCCCTCCCTCTTCTTGCAAATCCATTTCACTCTGAAGACCCTCAACGGTCTCAGACATTGATAGGACCTGTAAGCCGGACTGAGATTTAATAGCAAACAGGGGATATCACCTTGGCTCCTCGGCCCAATGTGTGCCACAGCCAGCTTGTTTGGCAGGGACCTTCTAATCCGTGAACGTCATCTATCACTTAGCCACTGCCTTCATGCCTGTCAAGAGCCCAAAGTGAAGAGTCAATAGACAGTCCTTGCTGATGTGGATAACATCCAATACATCAGGAAATAAACCACCTGGAAAGCATATTGAGAAAATATGACAAGCTCAGTTTAATGTGTATTTCCTGAAATGAACACACAGTTTGGATGAATTGGAATTAACCAGCTTTTAAACATGTTAATATTTGATGTGCAGACAATTACAGAGCTTGATCCTTTGTAAGGAATAAGTTTATTGTGGGTTCTTAATTATAAAAGTAATAGGTATCTTCACTGTGCTAAATAGTGCTATAGGTGGGTTATGTTATGCTAATAGTCCTATTAGTCGCCAGCCAGCTTTTAATCTGAACTCATAGGGTTCTCACAGCATACTAATTTACAAACATACCCTCAATGCATCAACACACTATTTGCAAAATCTGCACCATTGTCTTACAATGGTTCTCTGGACCCTCTCGGAAAATCACTGTTTTTGAATTCAGTTTTCGCTATTGCATTCCTGCATTTTGCAACAATTACTGGAGTCCATTGTGTTTGCAGGATAATTGCTTTATGTAGCCATAGGCACAGATAATATATGTTTGGTCACCTTGCAAAGACTGACATCACTGCAGGAATTTGCCTCAAGGTCTCCCACATCTCTTTCAATTGATAATCAACTTACCAAGGCAGTTGCTAACTACTAATCTTCAATGGTAAAATTGGAAAAAGTTTAAAGATAATGACAATTTAGATAATTGCCTAGTATAAATTGTATCAGCTTTGAAAACCACATTCAATCAATTTTAACAAATCACAGCTTTGTTCAAGCTAATGGCTTGTAATCTTTCAACAACAAAAAATCAAAGGGTAAAATAACCCTACATGGGCCATTTCAGTGGGCAGGAAACAAGAGAAAACATTTAGAAATTAATTGAAAAGGAAGGTACCGTACTACTACCTGAATTTGACCAATAAGAACATTCTCGTTTTCCGTAAAAAAATTGTTTGCTACATTTTGCTGACTTGTAGAACAATGCACATATAAGAATTGTCATTATAAATATCATACATTATTCACAAAATAACATACTCTTTTCTATTTGACCCCTCACCTATGAATTAGTAAACACATCTTCCAGGCAAATGAATAATACAACATTTTGTAATGCACAGACATCTGTCACGTGTCTGGGAAGTGGAGTGCAAAGTGCTTCAGAGGGTCTTGGCATACACCATGCATTAGTACACTGCAACATGTGATGTCAGGCCCCTGAGAGGACAGAGTCACAAGAGGTGAGCCCTCAGGAGAGGTTAATAGGGATCATTGGGGCGCTAGCGCCCCACTCCCGACACTACCAGGTGAAATGCAAGGCGCCAAATTCAAAATCCAAAAGTTGAATTATTAAACATCCACCAATATACAAGTGTTCCATACTCATCAAAAGCTCTGTTTCTTGGCAATATCACAGCGTTGTCAGATTTCAAAAAGGCTTTACGGCGAAAGCACAACATTTGATTGTTTGAGGGTAGCACCTCACATACTTTTCCCATAGCCATGAATTCATTAGCCAGCGCGGCACACACATAACACATTTCACAGCGAAAACAAATCAATTACCTGTTGAAGAACTTCTGCTGAGGTCTTCCTAAGTGTCCAACGAAGACAATCCATGGTTCTTTTGTTAGAAAAAGTCATGTATTTTATCCATAAATCTCCATTTAGTTCGCGCGTTATAATCAGAAACTACAGCGTCAACTACTCCATTGAAACGTGACTAGAACTCGTTCAAATTAAACCTATAAACTTGTCCAAGAACAATCAAACATCATTTTAAATGTATCCTTAGGAACAC
>QNTS01000347.1:967591-1008266 GCA_003317085.1 Hucho hucho
ACTACTCCATTGAAACGTGACTAGAACTCGTTCAAATTAAACCTATAAACTTGTCCAAGAACAATCAAACATCATTTTAAATGTATCCTTAGGAACACCTTTACGTATATTTACTATAATAAATCAACCGGAATATAAACTGAGCTCTAAAGACGGAAAAAAACACAGTGCGCGCTTCCCGAGAGCGCGCGCCCAGTCCTATAGAGTTCCAAAGGGACACTTCCTTATTTCCTCTTCTTCTCTGCTCTAATTCATCTGAACAGAATCAAAACACTTTCTCGAGACTGTTGACATCCAGAGGAAGCGATAGGTACTGCATTCATATGCCCTTTTATGGGCATTTTCATGAGGGAGGGGTTCCAAATGAGGCACTCTGTGAAAACCACTTTCTCCAGGACAGAAATTCCTCGGGGTTTCGCCTGCCATATCCGTTCTGTTTTACTCACAGACAAATGGTTAACAGTTTTGGAAAATTCAGAGTGCTTCCCATCCAATGGTACCAAATATGTGCATATCCCATTTTCTGGGCCTGAATGGGAGGCATTTAACTTTGGGCACGCCAGGCTCTCCAAAACGGTCAAGTCGTGCACTGATCCCCTAGAAGTTAAAGAGCTTCACATTTGGGTAGTGGGCCAATGGAGTCGCAATGGACACTACGTAGCATGATTTTATTAAGTGAGTTCAAAGGTCAATAGTTCCAATCCAGTGCTATTCAGTTCAAGGCTTTATGATTTGAAAGAAGGGGAGCACTTTATAATCACTCCACGCAATTAAGCATTTATAAAGGATTAGTAAATTGTTTATTCATAATTTATTAAGCAATACTTAATTCATAAGATGTGTAATATAGGTCCTTATAAACGGTTTAAAAGTTTTTCTCTAGTGGTATTTTTATTCCTTCATTACTACTGATATGTGATTGAGGTAGAATTGTTACATGTACAGTATTACCTATTAATGCTTCCAGTGTTTCAGTCTTTTAACTGCAGACTATTTTCACCCATGGCTTTGTTTGGCTGAACCTTTACTGGGCCTTTAAACGTAATGGGGATAGTTCAGCTAAATGATGTATTCAGATATTTGATTCCTTACCTAGTAAGAACTAAGCAGTCTGTAGACTGCTCTTAATCTCTTGTGTACAGATTCTGTGTGTAAACCGGAATCTGTTGTGACGGGATGGAATGCATAGGATAACAAGCAGCAGTACTTCTGGTGTTTGTGTTTTCTTAACTGATTAATGGAAACATACCAGGATTGGGCAAAGGCAGTGCTTAAACTTTGACTGCTTCGTGCATGTGGTTGAGAGTTTCCTTTTGTGAGGGTGGAGACTTCCCAAACCAGAACTCCCAGTTTTGGACACGTACTGTCTGGGCCTAGAATTGAATCATGCAGCTGACCAAATTACTCTGTCTTAGTTCTGGGTTAACCAAGAGTACACTTTGGTTTAGGTAGAAAATTCACTGCCAATAAACCATTTTCTGACTAACAACATTATTTTCTCAACATAAAGAATTATGTGCTTATTGTTTAACCATTGATATGTTCTAGGGACCATTTTGAGACCTTAAGGGAGCATCAGGTACTGCTGGAATGTCCACCAATGACATGTCCAACTTTCTGTGAGAACTCACACTGGTCACATTCTTAAAGTATTTATAAAACATAAATAGCCCACACTTTAGAGGAGGCCACCCCAAAATACTTAACTGATAATTAGTAAATGGTTTCTAAGGACCTAAATTAAACATCTTATTAATTGTCTTATTACTAATTCTGAAATAGTAATTACTAAATTGTTTATAAAAGTGTGAATAACTAGGTTACTAACAGGGGTGCAACTTTCACTGGGGATGGGGGGAGGACATGTCCCCCGCACATTCTGAAATATAGTTGTTGTCCCCACACCCAGTTTTATCATTGGAATGTGATACAAAACAAGGAAACGGCGTGCTTTAGGATCAACCAGACGCCTCTGAGCGTTAGAGTGCTTATTCGACTGGATTCAAAATAAATAAACATTGTCCCCCCCACTTCTTAAAACAAAGTTGCGCCCCTGATGAATAAACTATCTACTAATCCATTCTAATTGCTTTATTACGTGGAGTTATTATAAATAATAGTGAATAAAATAATAGTGAATAATGGACTACGCACAGCATTTGTTGATTATAGCCTGTGTGTCTGATAATATGACTGATTATAGACCTATACGGTGAAAAAGTCTTTATAGCATGCTCCGTTGAAACTGACAGCTTGGTCAATCCCTGTGGGCGACTGAACAACTGTGTGATGCCAATAGACTGCATCCTTGTGTAAAAAACATCAGGTGATACAATACGATTTGTACAGACACAATGCCAATGTGGAAGTCAGAGCAAGACAGAGGACAAACTCAAGGGGCAATGGGAGGGAGGCAATAGTGTTTCATATGCCAGCTTAATGATCTCTTCCAATACCAATTAGTACGGTTGGTAATACAGTACACATCCTCATATTATTACAGAAAAGCTACACAACAAAATGCAAAGAGTCATGAATTACTATCCTCTGTTATAGTTGCCCAAAATCTATTTCCTCTATTTCCTCGTTGCCAAAATATATTCTTTAACGGTTTCCCTCTGCCAAGTCTCCGTTGATCCCTGGAGCCAATGAGATTGTTACTGGAAGCTAAAGACCCCCCAGCATCAGAAACCTCCTAAGAACCACGCTGTTATCAAAGCTTCCTACTCAAAAGACCAAGGTATACCCTGCCCACGTACTACTAAACAAAGAAAAGACTCCTCACAAAAATCCCCTCTGGTGAGGATGGTCTGTGTGCGTGGGCTGAGAGAGAGAGAGAGAGAGAGAGAGAGAGAGAGAGAGAGAGAGAGAGAGAGAGAGAGAGAGATCCTAACTGTTAAGAGTGAGTCTCTGACCATTGCATAGCCACAGGGCAGTATGTTTGTTTTGGTATATTCGTGCCTCAGACATTTTAGATTTTATTAGGATCCCCATTAGCACATGCCAATGGCTACAGCTAGTTTTACTAGGGTCCGACACAACGAAAAAGACAACAGACAAAATACAAATATTTACAAACATTGAAAACGTTAACATGTAGTGTGTGTGTGTCTGCATCTATCAGTTACACATACATGTCAGTACATATTGTGCATTAGGAAAGTATTCAGAGTAGTTCACTTCATCCACATTTTGTTACTTTACAGCCTTATTCTAAAATGTATTAAATTATTTTTTTTCTCATCAAACTACACACCATACACTATAATGACGATGAAAAAACAGGTTTTCATATTTTTTTGCAAATTTATAAAATAAAAAACTGAAATATTCAGACCGTTTACTAAGTACTTTGTTGAAGCACCTTTGGCAGTGATTACAGCCTTGAGCCTTCTTCGATATGACGTTACAAGGTTGGCACACCTGTATTTGGGGAGTTTCTCCCATTCTTCTCTGCATTTCGTGTCAAGCTCTGTCAGGGTGTTGATACACTGCTATTTTCAGGTCTCTCCAGAGATGTTTGATCGGGTTAAAGTCCGGGCTCTGGCTGGGCCACTCAAGGAAATTCAGCAACATTTCCGAAAGCCACTCCTGCTATGTTTTGGCTGTGTGCTTGGGGTCGTTCTCCTGTTAGAAGGTGAACCTTTGCACCAGTCTGAGGTCCTGAGTGCTCTGGAGCAGGTTTTCATCAAGGATCTCTTTGTACTTTGCTCCATTCATCTTTCCCTCGAACCCAACTAGTCTACCAGTCCCTGCCGCTGAAAAACATCCCCACAGCATGATGCTGCCACCACCATGCTTCATCGTAAGGATGGTGCCAGGTTTCCTCCAAGCGTGATCTTTGGCATTCAGGCCAAAGAGTTCAAACTTGGTTTCATAAGACCAGAGAATCTTGTTTTTCATGGTCTGAAAGTCTTTGGGTGTCTTTGGGCAAACTCCAAGCAGGCTGTCACGTGCCTTTTACTGAGGAGTGGCTTCCGTCTGGCCACTCTACCATGAAGGCCTATCTGGTGCAGATTTGATCTCCACACAATCAATGACTTTAGACGATCTGCAGAGAAGAATGGGAGAACTCCCCAAATACAGTTGTCTCAAGCTTGTGGCGTCATAGCCAAGAAGACAAGGCTGTAATCGCTGCCAAAGGTGTTTCAAAAAAGTACTGAGTGTGACTACTTATGTAATTGTGATATTTCCATAAAAAAAAAAAAAAGTGCTTTGTCATTATTGTCACGCCAGCCTTAGGTTTGGCTCCCCCTCCTGTCCAGCTCAGGCGTTCGGCATCGCCGGCCTTCTAGCTGCTGCCAAACGTACCGCTGGCAAACGGCCTTCACTCATCAACCCCGGACTTGCCTCGTCATCTTTACACACACCTGGTTCCAATCCTCACTCTATCATTGTATATATACTCCCTCTGCCATTTGTCTATGTTAGTTATTGTAAATGTTACTTGTTTTCCTGAGAGGAATCTCTCCTACTCTTTCCTGAATACTTTATATTTTGCACTTTGGGTTCGCCCTGTGCCTTTTTGTTTATGAGATATATTTTGAGCACAACAGCATGTGGGTTTCATTCTGCTTTGATCCATGGTGCCTCAATAAATTCAGTAGTTCTAAACCTGCGACTGCCTCTTGCCTACTCCTCTCTACACCAGTGACAATTATGGGGTATTGTGTGTAGATTTATGAGAAAAGGCTGTAACCTAACTAAATGTGTCTGAATACTTTCTGAAGGCACTGCATAGATATATATATATATATATATATATAGCATTTCATAAGTGGATGCCAACACAATTTCAAATTCAGAAATGTATTGTGTGGAGATCAAATCTGCTGCCAGGGACTCGTGTCAAACTAATTTCACAGAGGGCAGAGTGTCTGTGGGTTTTCCGTCCTCCCTTGTACTTAAATGATGAATTAAGTTAACTAATTAGAGAATAACTCCCGTCAACTGGGTTGTCTAGTTCTTCATTGATAGGAAAACCAAAAACCAGCAGACACTAGGCCTTCCATGGAATGAGCTTGACACCCCTGCTTTATTCTGACCTTGGGCTATGGGTAGAAAGTTGAGAGCTTTGGTGAATAAGGGAGATAAAGGCATAAATGGTTTAAAGAAATTATTAAATAGATTGGTGTTTTTCACTATCGAATCATGTAATGGGGTAATTCAATGGCAGACATGTACTTCTTTAAAATTGATAATTTCAGAGAGACAAATAATCATGTAAAAAATGTTTGCTGAATGCTATACGTGTATATCCACCTCACTCTCATGCATAGAACTTCTAGGTTTTACACAGTCACATTTAACAAATAACATTAATTATGAATAAATGTACAAATAATTAAAAAAAATCATGATAATATACATTACCAGTCAAATGTTCGGACACATACTTGTAGAATGATAGTGTAGATGTCAAAACTATGAAATAACACATATGGAATCATATAGTAACCAGATTCTTCAAAGTAGCCACACTTTGCCTTGATGACAGCTTTGCACACTTTTGGCATTCTTTCAACCATGAGAGAATGAGGTAGTCACCTGGAATGCATTTCAATTAACAGGGGTGCCTTGTTAAAAGTTCATTTGTGGAATTTATTTTCTTCTTAATGTGTCTGAGCCTATCAGTTGTATTGTGACAAGGTAGGGGTGGTATACAGAAGATAGCCCTATTTGGTAAAAGACCAAATCCATATTATGGCAAGAACAGCTCAAATAATCAAAGAGAAACGACAGTCCATCATTACTTTTGGACATGAAGGTCAGTCAATCCAGAAAATTTCAAGAACTTTGAAAGTTTCTTAAAAACTAGTTAGGGAGCGGCAGCAGAGGTGACGGTTTTGGAGAGTCCGGCGTGCCCAAAGTAAAATGCCTGCCACTCAGGCCCAGAAACTAGGATATGCACATAATTAGTACATATCGTTTAGGATATCATCTGTGTAAAATATTATTGTCAATATTCATAAAAGAATACCTAAGGATGCATTATAAATTATGTTTGATTTGTTTGGGCAAAGTTGATAGGTATAATTTCAACGCTTTCTCTTCACTGTACAACAGGTGACTCGACGGTGGATTTTCTGAACATAACGTGCCAACCAAACTGAGATTTATGGATATAATAAATGACTTTTTCTAACAAAAGAACCATTGGTTGTCTTCCTTGGACACTTGGGATGCCCTCAGGAGAAGTTCTTTGAAAGGTAAGTGATTTATTTTAGCTCTTATATGGGTTTTGTAAGACCCGCGCTGGTTATGAATTGCTAATGCATAAATATGTGAGGTGCTATCCTTAAACAATCAAATGTTGTGCTTTCGCCGTAAAGCCTTTTTGAAATCTGACAACGCTGTGATATTGCCAAGAATCAGAGCTTTTGATGACTATGCAACACTTGTATATTGATGAATGTTTAATAATTCAACTTTTGGATTTTGAATTTGGCGCCTTATATTTCACCGGGTAGTGTCGGGAACGTTAGCGCCCCTGTTATCCCTAAGAGGTTAAAGTGCAGTCGCAAAAACCATCAAGCACTATGATGAAACTGGCTCTCATGAGAACCGCCACAGGAAAGGAAGACCCAGAGTTACCTCTGCTGCAGAGGATACGTTCATTAGAGTTACCAGCCTCAGAAACCCAAATAAATGCTTCACAGAGTTCAAGTAACAGACACATCTCAACATCAACTGTTCAGAGGAGACTGTGTGAATCAGGCCTTCATGGTCGAATTGCTGCAAATAAACCACTACTAAAGGACACCAATAAGAAGTAGAGACTTGCTTGGGCCAAGAAACACGAGTCATGGACATTAGACCGGTGGAAATCTGTCCTTTGGTCAGATGAGTCCAAATGTTAGATTTCTTTGGTTCCAACCGCCGTGTCTTTGTGAGATGCAGAGTAGGTGAACGGATTATCTCTGCATGTGTGGTTCCCACCGTGAAGCATGAAGGAAGAGGTGTGATGGTGTGGGGGAGCTTTGTTGTTGACACTGTCTGTGATTTATTTAGAATTCAAGGCACACTTAACCAGCATGGCTACCACAACATTCTGCAGGGATACGCAATCCCATCTGGTTAGCGCTTAGTAGGAGTATCATTTGTTTTTCAATAGGACAATGACCCAAAACACACCTCCAGGCTGTGTAAGGGTTATTTGACCAAGAAGGAGAGTGTTGGAGTGCTGCATCAGATGACCTGGCCTCCACAATCACCCAACCACAACCCAATTGAGATTTGGGATGAGTTGGACGCAGAGTGAAGGAAAAGCAGCCAACAAGAGCTCAACATATGTGGGAACTCCTTCAAGACTGTTGGAAAAGCATTCAAGGTGAAGCTGGTTAAGAGAATGCAAAGAGTTTGCAAAGCTGTCATCAAGGCAAAGGGTGGCTACTTTGAAGAATCTCAACTATGAAATACAGTACCAGTCAAAAGTTTGTACACACCTCCTTATTCAAGGGTTTTTCTTTATTTTTACTATTTAAAAAAAAAAATATATATATATATATATATATATACTCTGAAGTGTATGCCAGAAAGAGCTATAATATATACTTTAAAAAATGACATTCTCCCCTCCTCACAACTTCTAAAATTCAACACCCCCAAGTGGCAAACCTGATGGACAGTTTAATTGTCACTTAACCCCTCACACTAGCTATTCAAAAGAATACTAGATTGAGGTGCACCATTTGTAGTGCAACCATATAGCTCACTATAAAGTTAAGCGAGTGAATCGGTGTGTAGTGGTACAATTCTGTGACCTTTTAAAATCAGACGTTTCCTAGTATTTATCTAGTTATCATCCAGGACATTGGACATTACAGTTGTGAAATGGAAAAATGTCAAGCTATTAATAGAGGAAGAGATGACTGACAGTGGGACTGGAGACAGCTATAGATCTGTCATGCCTTTCAACGTATTTAAATAATTTCCTGACATATAAAGATGTGCTGTGGCCCTAAAGTTAAGAGGTCATTGCTTTTTTTCCTTTACTCATCTTTTCCTACTCTTCAGTCCTGATTCTATTTGGTCCCTTTATTAAAGTGCGGTAGCTCACCGGCAGCCATCCAGAGGCAGGTAATATACAGAGTCCATTACTGGGGCCTAAATGAATTTTGATGGTGTGAGACAACGTTTTGTCAAAGTGGATATTAAAACCAGAAGGTATACTTGAAGCCAAAGAATCAGTAAACAGAAGATACTCTGCAGTGAGGCGCAGCATTGCCATGAAAAAAAAGGTGAGGTGTCCAAGATTTCTCTAGACATAATGTAAAACGTTATCGGGCAACTTGAATGAGCAGTCTATGTTCTAGTCTTAGAAGAGCAATCTGGCATTGTTCAAACTGCTAAGGTACCCTCATGAATGCTAAAGAACATTATGGTAGACGTCCTCTACAGGACTGCAAATTGCTCCTCACAATGAAATACAGACATCTTAGCAATAACAAAAAACTGTGAAAGAGTGAAAGAGTCTAGACAAGCTAAATGCCACTTCACTGTAAAAAGCAGGGCTGTTTATAAGAGTACACATGAATCATTTCATAGAACTCTATAAAGTAGTTTTCACAGCCGGTCTTCTATGGAACACCAAAACATGGCGGCTCACTTTTGCAATATATCAACATGACTCCTCTACTTATGAAAGGGTAGCAATCATAAGGGTTGAATTGAATCTGATATATTTTGATGATTACATCATATCTTATGCTACGTTTGACTGATGCCCATACAATACCAAAATGGTAGTGATACACTACAAAAGTATGTGGACAGGTGCTCGTCGAACATCTCATTCCAAAATCATGGGTATTAATATGGAGTTGGTCCCCACTTTGCTGCTATAACAGCCTCCACTCTTCTGGTAAGGCTTTCCACTAGATGTTGGAACATTGCTGCGGGGACTTGCTTCCATTCAGCCATTAGAGCATTAGTGAGGTTGGGCACTGATGCTGGGTGATTAAGCCTGGCTCGCAGTCTGTGTTCCAATTCATCCCAAAGGTGTTCGATTTAGTTGAGGTCAGGGCTCTGTGCAGGCCTGTCAAGTTCTTCCACTGATCTCGACAAACCCTTTATGTATGGACCTCCCTTTGTGCATGGGGGCATTGTCATGCTGAAACAGGAAAGGACCTTCCCCAAACTATTGCCACAAAGTTGGAATCACAGAATCGTCTAGAATGTCATTGTATGCTGTAGCGCTAAGATTTCCCTTCACTGGAATCTGGGCGATGCTGAAAATCCAATGGAGCAAGATATAGCCTAGCTCTACAGACATTTAGACTGCATTATCTCCAGCACTGTCTGCGAGGTCTCTGAATCAGACATTTTCTGTTGTGACTGACTGTCCTCCACTGTGGTTTCACTTACACAGGGTTCACAGCCCATCGGCTCCTGAGGGAGTTGTGCCTCCCATCTGGAAAGGTCACAGCCACCACCAGTGTATCTCAATTATACAGCTTGGCCTAATAGCCTCCCTTGCTATGCAAAACACAATGGAGCATGTTCACTGTGCATTATGTTAAATATTCACAGGCTCTAATGTTGTGCTATATGCATTTAATGTACAGTTGAATGGACTTTGTATACACATATGTCTATTGTAGCACCCTCTAATTGGTACCTCCCAGAATATGGCATGTCATTTTCAACAACTCTCAACAACATGTGATTACATCGGAGAATGTTGGCACTGCCATGACTCACATCTCTCTCAGGTAAGTGCTAGCCATTTCAGTGGGTTTCATTTCCTGTGATGTTGGCAGAAACACTAGAGACTTGGGTTTGAAATCTCTCTCTCTCTAGTTGGCTTGTGAGACAATGGGAAGCACGGAGAAGAATCGTTTGGTGGTGGGTGGTGGACAGTGTTAGAGAAGAGAACACAGGTCTTTGTGGGCTGGGACAATAATGTCTCTCTGAGGCGATAGTAGAATGGGAGGGGAGTTCCAGGGTTGTTGTCCTGTTAGCCCTGTGTATGGTGATGTGGGCTTGCTTCCCTGTGGGATGTCCCTGCGGGTGACAGTAGCCCTATCTCCTACCTTAGAGCATCACAGATTGGGCTCTATTGGAGAGCAGCAGGCCCCTTGAAGGTATTTTGATGACTGGACAGGTGAATAAGCTGTGGACAAAGCCTGTTTCTACTTTGCTTTATTAATCATTAGCAGCCACTGGGTCATTCTGATCTCAGGCAAGGGCAGGCAGACATTCTGGGAGAGAGGAGACTGTATGTGTTTCTGTATGGTTGTGTGTGTGTGTGTGTGTGTGTGTGTGTGTGTGTGTGTGTGTGTGTGTGTGTGTGTGTGTGTGTGTGTGTGCGTGCGTGCGTGCATCCTCTCAAGTATTTTTAAACAGAGTATTACAAATTAATATCATACAGACAGTATGTAAACTGTGTGAAATCCCGTTTGAGTATGTGGGCGTGTACACACTGTACACAGCATTGCATCTGAGCCCAGAAACCCAATACTGCAGGCCTTTTCTCAATATTTATCCAGTAATGGCCTCAGCTTTTAAATGAACTAAATTGCCTTGCCTTACGAAATTCCTTTGTAATGTACAGTAATTGGGTTAGCCTTTCAAGTCCTAATTCAGTTACCCAGACATTGACCTCCTTGAGCCTCGCTTTTGAAGCTAGCTGCAGACTGAAGGTTTCAACACTTCTCAACCCATCACTTGGTATTGCTATAGTCTGCAAATTACTTTGGCAAATGGATTTGCGCTAATCTGCATGTGTGAGCATGCCCTCATTCCTGGTGCGCTTGGAAGTGTGATTACTGCTGTAGGCAATGGCGGGTGAAACACATCACAGCTGCAGAGGTAACCTGTTATTGAATTGATTTAATTGGCCCCCAGTCCTTGGTTTAAACAAGTGAGTTCACAGGACCATTAACGAGTTGAATGACAACAGTCAGATCGACAGTCAATAGCACCTGTGCCAGCAGGGCTCTGGTGGAAGTTGTGACAGATTGTAATCAAGGAGGATTTATAGAGGATAGCAGTAGGCCTACAATGGTTTGTTAGTCACACAAATATTATGACTGTTGGTAGTAATCTATGAAGCTGTGTTTCAAAATGTTGCTTACAACCACACATTTGCGAAAGTGTTCATAGCAATATTCTTATTCAAATTCATACACTACAATGCATAGTTTTCATTTTCTTTATCTTATTCTCAACAGGGCAAACACAACATTGCACTCAACAGCTAAATCTTCTCCATGAAAAGGTAATGGACTGACTGTCATGGTTAGTTGGCACAACTTCCAATGCTCTCTTTGAAAATGGCAATGGAAAATGGCTAAACACAGAAAATTCTGATTATACATATTTTTTCATATTAGTGATGCTGTCCAAATCAGAGTGACAGGCATTGCAATGCCATAGTGATGTGGCTTTTCATGTATAATGCTGCTTGTTGGAATGTAAAAGGACAATTTTGAAGAGGTTCTCCCAAAACCTTAATTGATGGAAAACATTAAAGTTGGGGGGAAATTGGTGTGAAGTTGTGAAAGGTTGAGTATGTGAGCATATGTTTTGCAACATACTATACATTTTTGCTTTGGTAATAGTTCAAAATGTGCTATGGATTAAAATAAGCACTTTAATCACTAAATATTATGACCAAAGCAAAAGCAACTGCAGCAAAAAGAAGATAATGAGAAAGGAAGGAAATCTCTTGGGGTTCATCCACCCAACAAACACCTCCTAGTTACCAATATCTGCTTTTTCTTCCCAAGACGAACCATGGAGGCCTGTGACTGTAGCCCAGGTTTTAACGAGAAAAAGGATGAATCAAAGAACAGTAAATGTCTGTAGGGGGCAGGTTCATAGGAAAAAAGTTTAACTTCCAAAAAACAACTGTAACAATGTACGCTGAGAGTCGGGAAGCAAGTTCAGGGAGTGAATACATTTTATATATAAATGAACAAAACAAGAAACACAAACAGCGCACCGACATGAAACAGCAACAATGACGACTGGGGAAGAAACCAAAAGGAGTGACATATAAAGGGCAGGTAGTCAAGGAGGTGATGGAGTCCAGGTGAGTGTCATTATGCGCGTAACGCTGGTGACTGGTGTGCGCCCTAACGAGCAGCCTGGTGACCTAGAGGCCGGAGAGGGAGCACACGTGACAACAACAAACATTTGGCTCCACTTCATCCGGAATCTTTCCATTATAAGAGCTTAACCCATTGTGTGGTGACATCCTAAAAAACATCCTAAAAATTACGCCTCAAACATGGTTTACTAGGAACACAGAATCAAATTATACTGCTGCCACAGCAGGCAGCAGCGTATTTACTTACTGCTCAGAATTTTCATTCCAGCATGTTGGGAAGGGAAGCAATGCTCTCTCTGTGACTGTTTATTTGTGTCAATAGACTGTGCCTTGCATAAATTGACCTAACCTGAAATGTAATACTCGTTGGCAGTATTGTTTTATTCGTTTATAAATGGATTGCCTCTTCCTGTAGCTGGGTTTTAAATATGTCAGGAAGGGGAAATGTGTCTCCCTGTATTTACCAAAGTTCCACTTGTACAGGTCTGGGGTTTTTATTTTATCTAAAATATTTCAAGGTGACCGGAAATAATATTCAAGACAGTAATCCATCTACTACACTTGAATAATGCACATTAATAGGGATGCATTCAGCTTGTTTTTGTTGTGTTCAAGAGCTGAATATTCTCCTAACAGTGTGTGATTGCTCAGTTGGTGAACTTAAATAATTGTGACCTTGAATAATTGAATAAGAATTGTACCACTCTATCAACCAATCTTTTACAGGGTCATGCAGAAATGTCAAAACCATTCAGGTAGTTTGTATATTATTCCTTGATAAATTTTTCTGGGATAATAACATGTTCTTCTTTTAACTTGAAGACTTTTCTATGGTTATATTTAAATATCTCTTAGATGGATTCTGAAGGAAAATAACACATAGCAGCTCCTTTAGGAACATGTAGCCTAACTTCCCAGACTGCCATGGACAGGAAGTACATTGATGCTCTGAACAATAGCAATAAGGGAAATGATGAGTGGAAATAAAAGGAAATTATTCCTCTCATTTGGGCTATTTTGTTGAGTGGACATTTTTCCCCTCCATATAGTGGTAATTTCTGTAAGTCCCTTCGTGATAAACTATGTAATGAACCCACCTGGGCAAAGCATTGTTGATCAACCAAAGAAATTGATTTATTAATGATTTCTGTGAATGAACAACTCAAAATGAGCTTGCTTCATTGTTCATAATAAAGTCAGGCCCCCGTTTGTAGGAATATCAGAGAGCACTTTGATATACGAAGCAGATGAAGAAGTGTGAGAGGATTTTAATCTTGCTGTTGGTGGAATAATCATGCTCTTCTGCTAATGAGGTCAACATTTCAAAGCTAGTTTGTTGAAAATAGATGTCTACGACTTTCTCATTTCTCTGTGTAGGAATTTATATTTTAATAATGAAAGTTTGCATCGTTCGTTGATCTCTCACTTTAGCATCTCTCCTAATTTTCTCTGCCCTGTGCTCGTGGTCTTATTCACCCCAAAGATGTTTCACAATCATTGCTGCCATGCAAGACTAATAGGCTACCTTAGATTTTACAGTGGCTTTAATAGATGATCGAATAAAATGGAGGCGGAGAAGAAGTCAAACATTTTACGTGTCCCCAACCGATTGTGTTTTTTGTTCGTTTATTTTAGTTTTTTGTAACTTATTTTGTACATAATGTTGGCCCTACCGTCTCTTATGACCAAAAATAACTTCTGGACATCAGGACTGCGATTACTCACCACGGACTGGCAGAATCCTTTTTTTCCATTAACAAGTCTGACGAGCCCGACGCGAACGATATACTGCTTTCTCAGGAACAGGCCCAGATTCCCGTGATTTGCGTGAAGAGGAGGCAGAGAAAAAGGGGCCAGATGGCGGGATGCCTTCGGAGAATTTGTAGGCGATCGAATAAACCCCCACTTCCTTCCATTCTGCTAGCAAACGTGCAATCTTTGGAGAATAAAATCGATGACCTATGTGCAAGATTAAACTACCAATGGGACATTCAAAACTGAAATATATTAGGCTTCATGGAGTTGTGGCTGAACGACGACACCATCAACATACAGCTGGCTGGTTATACTCTGTACGGGCAGGATAGAACACCGGCGTCTGGTAAGACAAGGGGAGGCGGACAATGTATTTTTGTAAATAATAGCTGGTGCACGATATCTAAGGATGTCTTGAGCTATTGCTCGCCTGAGGTAGAGTATCTCATGATAAGCTGTAGACCACACTATCTACCTAGAGAGTTTATCTGTATTTTTCGTAGCTGTTTACATACCACCACAGTCAGAGGCTGGCACTAAGACATCACTGAATTAGCTGTATTAACTTCTTAGGGAGCGGTTCCCGAGGTGACGGTTTTGGAGAGTCTGGCGTGCCCAAAGTAAAATGTCTCCCACTCAGGCCCAGAAAATAGGATACGCACATAATTAGTACTATTGGACAGGAAATACTCTGAAGTTTCTAAAAGAGTCTTTGAGTGTAACAGAACAGAAATAGCAGGCGAAAACCCGAGAAGAATCTATCCGGAATTACTGTTTTTTGTCACATTGGCTCTGTTTGACAGTCTCCCTATTGAGTTCTATGGCAAGCAGCTCCGAGATTTCAGTACCTATGGCTTCCACTAGATGTCAACAGTCTATATATAAAGCCTCAGAGAGATTGGAGGAAGCAGGAAGAATAGGTACAGGAAATGGCCAAGGTAGCTCAGATGTCAACAAGTTTTCTCATTCGCGAGTCTGGCTGCGCGCCCCACTTTATTTTACTTATATAACGTTTAGGTGACCATCCGAGTGAAATATTATTGCTCATATTCATAAAAGGATAGCTAAGGATGCATTTTAACTGGTATTTGATTTGTTTAGGAAAAGTTTATAGGTATATTTGAACGCGTTCTCTTCACGTTTCAATGGGCGATTCGACTTTGGATTTTCTGAACATAACGCACCAACCAAACTGAGATTTATGGATATAATAAATTACTTTTTCTAACAAAAGAACCATGGATTGTCTTCGATGGACACTTGGGAAGCCCTCAGCAGAAGTTCTTCAAAAGGTAAGGGATTTGTTTTCGCTGTGAAATGTGTTTTGTGTGAACCGTGATGGTTTATGAATTTATGCTAATGAAAAAATATTGGAGATGCTACCCTCAAACAATCAAATGTTGTGCTTTCGCCGTAAAGCCTTTTTGAAATCTGACAACGCTGTGATATTGCCAAGAAGCAGAGCTTTTGATGTCTATGCAACACTTGTATATTGATGAATGTTTAATAATTCAACTTTTGGATTTTGAATTTGGCGCCTTGCATTTCACCGGGTAGTGTGAAATGCGCCCCACCACTCCCTAAGTGTCATCGCATGTGTGGGTGGTGGAACTGAAGGGTTGGATAAGGTATATTGAGCAGGGCTAGAGGCTCTACAGTGAAATAAGACAATAAACACTAACCAGAACAGCAATGGACAAGGCATATTGACATTTAGGAGAGGCATGCTTAGCCGAGTGATCATAAGGGTTCATTTAGTAGTGAGCCTTTTTGGGGACATGGCGGTTCAGACAGCTATCCGGGGGTAGCAAGCTAGCAAAGGCTAGCAGGCCGGCTAACAAAGACGGAGGAAGTCTTTTTATAGCCTCCTCGTACGTTTCCGTCGGTAGTCCAGTCGTGATGGGTTAGTGGGGTTCCGTGTGGTGAAGGGGACCAGGCCAATTGGCAAAATAGGTATTAGTGGCTCAAGAAATTATCCGATGGACCTGATTAGCTAGCAGCCGATATGCTCTAGACAGCTAACATTAGCAGGCCGCAGTTAGCTGATGGGCATTCAGGTGACTGCGCGACGGAGGGCCGGTTGAATAACCCCCTCGGGCAGATAACGTCGGTGGTCCAGTCATGAAAGCCCGGGTGAGGCTCCGCACCAGCAGTAAAAACGGGTCTGGATAGGTGTTGTAGCCCAGGAGTGGCTGATGGGACTCTTCAGCCAGCCGGGAGATGGGCCAAGCGCAGGCTAGCTTCAGGCTAATTGGTGCATTGCTCCGGGACCAACGTTAGCCAATAGTCACACGGATAGCAGCTAGCTAGCTGCAAGATCCAGGTGAAAATGTCCAGAGCTTGCAGTAGGAATCCAGGGATGTGGAGAGAAGATAGGTCCGGAATGCTCTGGTTTGAGTTGCGTTATACGAATGGCGAGAGCTTTTCCAAGCTAAAGGTTAGCTGCTGCTGTCCGTTAGCAATGGTTAGCTAAAATACTATTCCGGATTCAAAGTGGATAATACTTGTAAAAAAAACAGATCTGTACCACATTGGGTGAGGCGGGTTGCAAGAGAGTGTTTTGAAGTTAAGTTTCAGAAAAAATATATAAAATGATATGCGAAGAAAAGATATAAAAAGATATATACACTGGACATGACAGGACGAGGACAAAAGACGTCTGACTGCTACGCCATCTTGGATTTCGGTATGGCAGACCTATATGGCAGACCAATCCAAACTCATCTCTTGGCATGTCCAGCCCACTCATTATCTCAGCCAATCATGGCTAGCGGGAAGGTTGCTCACTTTTTCTGTGGCTAAACCAACTAGGCTTATAATTTAACAATTTTATTTGTATTTACAGATGGCATAAACAGCTCTCCTGTGAAGTCGTGACTTGTGACATACGCCTAGTTTCCTGAATCGGGTCAAACAATCGGGAAACAGTATACAGCATTCTGGCAAGAAGGGCATTCCATCTTGATAAACGAGTGTCTCGATGGTTTCTCAAATTGATTCAACTATTTAAAGATGAAACCTCATTTAAATATGTGAGCAGTGGGAGGTGGGTGATTAATGATGTGTTCATCAATTCCCACCTGACCTGACAACTGCAGTGCATGCTTTATCCATCTGGCTTAGCTATTGATTAAGCTGGAGCTGGACATGGGCCAGGAGCAAGGTGTCATGTTCAACTTTGGAAGAATCATCAAATAAATGTTATTAGTTTACTTACAGTACGAGCCCCTAACCAACAATGCAGTTTTAAAAAATATGGATCAGAATAAGAAATAAAAGTAATAAGTAATTAGAGAGCAGCAGTAAAATAACAATAGCGAGAATATAAACTCAGCAAAAAAAGAAACGTCCCTTTTTCAGGCCCCTGTCTTCAAAGTTAATTCGTAAAAATCCAAATAACTTCACAGATCTTCATTGTAAAGGGTTTAAACACTGTTTTCCATGCTTGTTCAATGAACAATAAACAATTAACCTCTCAGGGAGCAGCTCCTGAGGTGACGGTTTTGGAGAGCCTGGCGTGCCCAAAGTAAAATGCCTCCCATTCAGGCCCAGAAAATAGGATATGCATATATTTAGTACCATTGGATAGGAAACACTCTGAATTTTCCAAAACTGTTAACCATTTGTCTGTGAGTGAAACAGAACGGATATGGCAGGCAAAACCCCGAGGAATTTCTGTCCTGGAAAAAGTGATTTTGACACATTGCTCATTTGGGAACCCCTCCCTCATGAAAATGACCATATAAGGGCATATGAATGCAGTACACATCGCTTCCTTATGATGTCAGCAGCCTCGCGACGGTGTTTCCCTCCATTTTGGATGCATTAGTCCAGAGAAAACGACCAAACAAGTGGGTCCCCCCTTGATGACAACAGTACCCAGGGCGCGCGCCCGAGAAGTCGCGCAATGTCTTATTTACCGTCTTTAGAGCTCAGTTTATATTCCGGTTGATTTATAATAGTAAATATACGTAAAAGTGTTCCTAAGGATACATTTAAAACTATGTTTGAATGTTCTTGGACAAGTTTATAGGTATAAGATGAACGAGTTCGCGTCACGTTTCAATGGACTAGTGGAGGCTGTCGTTTCTGACTATGACGCGTGAACCAAATGGAGATTTATGGATATAATACATGACTTTTTCTAACAAAAGAACCATGGATTGTCTTCGTTGGACACTTAGGATGACCTCAGCAGAAGTTCTTCAACAGGTAATTGATTTGTTTTCGCTGTGAAATGTGTTATGTGTGTGCCACGCTGGCTAATGAATTCATGGCTATGAGAAAGTATGTGAGGTGCTGTCCTCAAACAATCAAATGTAGTGCTTTCGCCGTAAAGCCTTTTTGAAATCTGACAACGCTGTGATATTGCCAAGAAACAGAGCTTTTGATGAGTATGAAACACTTGTATATTGGTAGATGTTTAATAATTCAACTTTGGGATTTTGAATTTGGCGCTTTACATTTTACCTGGTGGTGTCGGGAGTGGGCGACCCACTAGCGACCCACCGCTCCCTGTCTAGTTAAGGAACATGCACCTGTGGAAGAGTCGTTAAGACACAAACAGCTTACAGATGGTAGACAATTAAGGTCACAGTTATGAAAACTTAGGACACTAAAGAAGACTTTCTACTGACTCTGAAAAACACCAAAAGAAAGATGCCCAGGGTCCCTGCTCATCTGCGTGAACGTGCCTTAGGCATGCTGCAAGGAGGCATGATGACTGCAGATGTGGCCAGTGCAATAAATTGCAATGTCCGTTCTGTGAGACGCCTAAGACAGCGCTACAGGGAGACAGGGCGGACAGCTAATCGTCCTTGCAGTGGCAGACCATGTGTAACAACATCTGCACAGGATCGGTACATCCGAACATCACACCTGCGGGACAGGTACAGGATGGCAACAACAACTGCCCGAGTTACACTAGTAACGCATAATCCCTCCATCAGTGCTCAGACAGTCCGCAATAGGCTGAGAGAGGCTGGACTGAGGGCTTGTAGGCCTGTTGTAAGGCAGGTCCTCACCAGACATCACCGGCAACAACGTCGCCTATGGGCACAAACCCACCGTCGCTGGGCCAGACAGGACTGGCAAAAAGTGCTCTTCACTGATGAGTCGCGGTTTTGTCTCACCAGGGGTGATGGTCGGATTCGAGTTTATTGTCGAAGGAATGAGTGTTACACCGAGGCCTGTACTATGGAGCGGGATCGATTTGGAAGTGGAGGGTCCGTCATGGTCTGGGGCATTGTGTCACAGCATCATCGGACTGAGCTTGTTGTCATTGCAGACAATCTCAACGCATACTGCTCGTTCTGTGCATGATTCCCTGCAAGACAGGAATGTCAGTGTTCTGCCATGGCCAGCGAAGAACCTGGGACCTGTTGGATCAGAGGGTGAGGGCTGGGGCTATTCCCCCAAGAAATGTCTGTGAACTTGCAGGTTTCTTGGTGGAAGAGTGGGGTAACATCTCACAGCAAGAACTGGCAAATCTGGTGCAGTCCACAAGGAGGAGATGCATTGCAATACTTAATGCAGCAGGTGATCACACCAGATACTGACTATTACTTTCGATTTGGACCCCCCTTTGTTCAAGGACACATTATTCAATTTTTGTTTGACACGTCTGTGGAACTTGTTCAGTTTATGTCTCAGTTGTTGAATCTTGTTATGTTCATACAAATATTTACACGTGTTAAGTTTGATGAAAATAAACACAGTTGACAGTGAGAGGACGTTTCTTTTTTTGCTGAGTTTATACAGGGGGGTACCGGTACAAAGTCAATGTGCAGGGGCACCAGTTAGTTGAGGTAATATGTAAATGTAGGTAGAGTTCTTAAAGTGACTATGCATAGATGATAACAACAAAGAGTATCAGCGGTGTAAAAGGGGGGGGGGGGCAATGCAAATAGTCTGGGTAGCCATTTGATTAGGTGTTCAGGAGTCTTATGGCTTGGGGGTAGAAGCTGTTTAGAAGCCTCTTGGACCAAGACTTGGCGCTCCGGTACTACTTGCCGTGTGGTAGCAGAGAGAACAGTCTATGACTAGGGTGGCTGGAGTATTTGACAATATTTAGGGCATTCCTCTGACATCGCCTGGTATAGAGGTCCTGGATGGCAGGAAGCTTGGCCCTGTTCTCAGTACCTTCTGTAGTGCCTTCCGGTTGGAAGTCGAGCAGTTGCCATACAAGGCAGTGATGCAACCAGTCAGGATGCTCTCAATGGTGCAGCTGTAGAACCTTTTGAGGATCTGAGGACCAATGCCAATTCTTTTCAGTCTCCTGAGGGGGAATAGGTTTTGTTGTGCCCTCTTCACAGCTGTCTTTGTGTGCTTAGACCATGTTAGTTTGTTGGTGATGTGGACACCAAGGAACTTGAAGCTCTCAACCTGCCCCCACTGCAGCCCGTCGATGAGAATGGGGGCGTGCTCGGTCCTCTTTTTCCTGTAGTCCACAATCATCTCCTTTGTCTTGATCACATTGAGGGAGAGGTTGCAGCCCTGGCACCACACGGCCAGGTCTCTGACCTACTCCCTATAGGCTGTCTCGTCATTGTCGGTGATCAGGCCTACCAGTGTTGTGTCATCGGAAAACTTAATGATGGTTTTGGAGTCGTGCCTGGCTGTGCAGTTATGAGTGAACAAGGAGTACAGGAAGGGACTGAGCACTCACCCCTGAGGGGCCCCTGTGTTGTGGATCAGCGTGGCAGATGTGTTGTTACCTACCCTTACCACCTGGGGGTGGCCTGTCAGGAAGTCCAGGATCCAGTTGCAGAGGGAAGTGTTTAGTGCCAGGGTCCTTAGCTTATTGATGAGCTTTGAGGGCACTATGGTGTTGAACGCTGAGCTCTAGTCAATGAATAGCATTCTCACGTAGGTGTTCCTTTTGTCCAGGTGGGAAAGTGCAGTGTGGAGTGCAACAGAGATTGCATCATCTGTGGATCTGTTGGGGTAGTATGCAAAATGTAGTGGGTCTAGGATTTCTGGGATAATGGTGTTGATGTGAGCCATGACCAGCCTTTCAAAGCACTTCATGGCTACAGACGTTAGTGCTACGGGTTGGTAGTCATTTAGGCAGGTTACCTTAGTGTTATTGGCCACAGGCACTATGGTGGTCTGCTTAAAACATGTTGGTATTACAGACCCGCACAGGGAGAGGTTGAAAATGTCAGTGAAGACTCTTGCCAGTTGGTCAGCGCCTGCTCGCAGTACACGTCCTGGTAATTTGTCTGGCCCTGCGGCTATGTGAATGTAGACCTGTTTAAAGGTCTTACTCACATTGGTTGCGGAGAGCGTGATCTTCCGGAACAGCTGGTGCTCGCATGCATGTTTCATTGTTGTTTGCCTCGAAACTAGCATAGAAGTAGTTTAGCTCATCTGGTAGGCTCGTGTCACTGGGCAGCTCTTGGCTGTTTCCCTTTGTAGTCTGTAATGGTTTGCAAGCCCTGCCTCATCTGACGATCGTCAGAGCCGGTGTAGTACGATTCGATCTTAGTCCTGTTGACGCTTTGTCTGTTTGATGGTTCATTGGAGGGCATAGCTGGATTTCTTATAAGCTTCCCGCTCCTTGAAAGTGGCAGCTGTAGCCTTTAGCTCAGTTGGGATGTTGCCTGTATCCATGGCTTCTGGTCGGGGTATGTACATACGGTCACTGTGGGGGCGACCTCATTGATGCACTTATTGATAAAGCCAATGACGTGGTGTGGTGTATGTGGTGTACTTCTCAATGCCATCGGAGGATCCCGAAACATATTCCAGTCTGTGCTAGCAAAACAGTCCTGTAGCTTAGCATCTGCCTCATCTGACCACTTTTTATTGATCTAGTCACTGGTGCTTCCTGCTTTAATTTAGCTTGTAAGCAGGAAACAGGAGGATAGAATGATGGTCAGTTTGCCAAATGGAGGGCGAGGGAGAACTTTGTATGCGTCCCTGTGTGTGGAGTAAAGGTGGTCCAGAGTTTTTTTCCTCTGGTTGCACATTTAACATGCTGATAGAAATTTGGTAAAACGGATATAAGTTTCCCTGCATTAAAACGCAAACCCAGAGCCGGCGCTCCTAGTAGCTGAAGACTTTAACTACTTAGGGACAAACGGTGCGCTAGCAGGCTGCTCCCGACACTACCCGGTGAAATGTAAGGCACCAAATTCAAAATCCAAAAGTTGAATTATTAAACATTCATCAATATACAAGTGTTGCATAGTCATCGAAAGCTCTGATGAATGGCAATATCACAGCGTTGTCAGATTTCAAAAAGGCTTCACGGCGAAAGCACAACATTTGATTGTTTGAGGATAGCCCCTCTCCTATTTTCCACATCAGCATAAATTCATATCCAGCGCGGGTCACTCAAAACCCATATAAGAGCTAAAATGAATCACTTACCTTTCGAAGAACTTCTGCTGAGGGCTTCCCAAGTGTCCAACGAAGACATCCAATGGTTCTTTTGTTAGAAAAAGTAATTTATTATATCCATAAATCTCAGTTTGGTTGGCGCGTTATGTTCAGAAAATCCACCGTTGAGTCGCCCATTGAACCGTGAAGAGAACACGTTCAAATTATACCTATACACTTTCTACAAACAAATCAAACATCATTTTAAATGTATCCTTAGTTATCCTTTTGTGTATATTTGGTGTAATATTTCAACCGGACGATAACGTGAACGATAGGAAAGAAAAATAAAGTGGTGCGCGTTCACAATCTCGCGCGCGTCAAACGTTGTTGACAAATGTGGTCCCTTCACTACTTCCTGTTCCTATCCGTTCTGGTCACTCCTAGAATTCCCAGTCTTTGACTGTTGACATCTAGTGGAAGCCATAGGTACTGCAGTCTCAGTCTTACATAACGTTGTATGCAATAGACAAAATGGAGAAGATGCTCATTTACATAAAAAACTGCAAATCCGGATGGATTTTCCTCTGGTTTTCGCCTGCTATATCAGTTCTGTTATACTCACATACATTATTTTAACACTCCTAGAAACTTCAGAGTGTTTCCTATCCAATAGTACTAATTATGTGCATATTCTATTTTCTGGGCCTGAGTGGCAGGCATTTTACTTTGGGCACTCCAGACTCTCCAAAATCATCACCTATACAGCCGATCCCTAAGAAGTTAAACGTTCCCTAAAACACTTCAGCGAGCAGGCCTTTCTAATTGACCTGGCCCGGGTATCCTGGAAGGATATCGACCTCATCCCGTGAGTAGAGGATGCCTGGTTATTCTTTAAAAGTGCCGTCCTCACCATCTTAAATAAGCATTCCCCATTCAAGAAATTTAGAACCAGGAACAGATATAGCCCTTGGTTCTCTCCAGACCTGACTGCCCTTGACCAGCACAAAAACATCCTGTGGCATTCTGCATTAGCATCGAACAGCCCCTGTGATATGCAACTTTTCAGTCAGGAACCAATATACACTGGCAATTAGAAAAGCCAAGGCTAGCTTTTTCAAGCAGAAATTTGCTTCCTGTAACACATACGCAAAAATGTTCTGGGACACTGTGAAGTCTATGGAGAATAAGAGCACCTCCTCCCAGCTGCCCACTTCACTGAGGATAGGAAACGCTGTCACCACCGATAAACCCACAATAATTGAGAATTTCAATAAGTATTTTTCTACGGCTGGCCATGCTTTACACCTGGCTACCCCTACCCCGGTCAACAGCCCTGCACCCCCCTCAGTAACTCGCCAAAGCCTCCCCCATTTCTCCTTCTCCCAAACCCAGTTAGCTGATGTTCTGAAAGAGCTGCAAAATCTGGACCACTTCAAATCAGCCGGGCTAGACAATCTGGACCCTTTCTTTCTAAAATTATCTGCCGAAATTGTTGCAACCCCTATTACTAGCCTGTTCAACCTTTCTTTCTTGTCGTCTGAGATTCCCAAAGGCTGGAAAGCAGCTGCGGTCATCCCACTCTTCAAAGGGGGAGACACTCTTGACCCAAACTGCTGTAGACCTATATCTATCCTACCCTGCCTTTCTAAGGTCTTTGAAAGCCAAGTTAACAAACAGATTACCGACCATTTCGAATCCCACCGTACCTTCTCCGCTATGCAATCTGGTTTCAGACCTGGTCATGGGTGCACCTCAGCCACGCTCAAGGTCCTAAACAACATAATAACCGCCATCGATAAGAGACATTACTGTGCAACCGTATTCGTTGATCTGGCCAAGACTTTCGACTCTGTCAATCACCACATCCTTATCGGCAGACTCAACAACCTTGGTTTCTTTAATGATTGCCTCGCATGGTTCACCAACTACTTCTCCGATAGAGTTCAGTGTGTCAAATCAGAGGGCCTGTTGTCCGGGCCTCTGGCAGACTCTATGGGGGTGCCACAGGGTTAAATTCTTGGGCCAACTCTCTTCTCTGTATACATCAATGATGTCACTCTTGCTGCAGGTGAGTCTCTGATCCACCTCTACGCAGACGACAACATTCTGTGTACTTCTGGCCCCTCTTTGGACACTGTGTTAACTACCCTCCAGACGAGCTTCAATGCTGTACAACTCTCCTTCCGTGGCCTCCAACTGCTCTTAAACGCAGTAAAACTAAATGCATGCTCTTCAATCGATCGCTGCCCGCACCTGTCCACCCGTCCAGCATCACTACTCTGGACGGTTCTGTCTTAGATTATGTGGACAACTACAACAATCTAGGTGTCTGGTTAGACTGTAAACTCTCCTTCCAGACTCACATCAAACATCTAGAATTGGCTTCCTATTTCGCAACAAAGCATCCTTCACTCATGCTGCCAAACATATGCTCGTAAAACTGACCATCCTACCGATCCTCGACTTCGGTGATGTCATTTACAAAATAGCCTCCAATACTTTACTCGACAAATTGGATGCAGTCTATCACAGTGCCATCCATTTTGTTACCAAAGCCCCATATACCACCCACCACTGCGACCTGTACGCTCTCTTTGGCTGGCCCTCGCTTTACACTCGTCGCCATACCCACTGGCTCCAGGTCATCTACAAGTCCCTGCTAGGTAAAGTCCCGCCTTATCTCAGCTCACTGGTCACCATAGCAGCACCAACCCATAGCATGCGCTCCAGCAGGTACAGTGGGGCAAAAAAGTATTTAGTCAGCCACCAATTGTGCAAGTTCTCCAACTTAAAAAGATGAGAGAGGCCTGTAATTTTCATCATAGGTACACTTCAACTATGACAGACGAAATGAGAAAAGGAAATCCAGAAAATCACATTGTAGGTGGAAAATAAGTATTTGGTCAATAACAAAAGTTTATCTCAATACTTTGTTATATACCCTTTGTTGGCAATGACAGAGGTCAAACGTTTTCTGTAAGTCTTCACAAGGTTTTCATACACTGTTGCTGGTATTTTGGCCCATTCCTCCATGCAGATCTCCTCTAGAGCAGTGATGTTTTGGGGCTGTCGCTGGGCAACACGGACTTTCAACTCCCTCCAAAGATTTTCTATNTTCTGGTGTCCTTTGACAGCTCTTTGGTCTTGGCCATAGTGGAGTTTGGAGTGTGACTGTTTGAGGTTGTGGACAGGTGTCTTTTATACTGATAACAAGTTCAAACAGGTGCCATTAATACAGGTAACGAGTGGAGGACAGAGGAGCCTCTTAAAGAAGAAGTTACAGGTCTGTGAGAGCCAGAAATCTTGCTTGTTTGTATGTGACCAAATACTTATTTTCCACCATAATTTGCAAATAAATTCATTAAAAATCCTACAATGTGATTTTCTGGATTTTTTTTCCTCATTTTGTCTGTCATAGTTGAAGTGTACCTATGATGAAAATTACAGGCCTCTCTCATCTTTTTAAGTGAGAGAACTTGCACAATTGGTGGCTGACTAAATACTTTTTTGCCCCACTGTATATCTCACTGGTCACCCCCAAAGCCAATTCCTCCTTTGGCCGACTCTCCTTCCAGTTCTTTGCTGCCAATGAATGGAACGAACTACAAAAATCTCTGAAACTGGAGACACTTATCTCCCTCACCAGCTTTAAGCACCAGCTGTCAGTGCAGCTCACAGACCCCTGCACCTGTATATAGCCCATCTGTAAATAGCCCAACCAACTACCTCATCCCCTACCGTATTTATTTATTTATCTTGTTCCTTTGCACCCCAGTTTTTCTACATTGCACATTCATCTACTGCAAATCTACCATTCCAGTGTTTAAATGCTATATTGTAATTACTTTGCCACCATGGCCTATTTATTGCCTTACCTTCCTTATCCTACCTCATTAGAACTCTTTGTATATAGATTAGTTTTTTTTCTACTGTATTATTGACTGTATGTTTGTTTTACTCCATGTGTAACTCTGTGTTGTTGTTTGTGTCGAACTGCTTTGCTTTATCTTGGACATGTCGCAGTTGTAAATGAGAACTTGTTCTCAACTTGCCTACTTGGTTAAATTCTGGTGAAATAAAAAATTAATAAATAAAAATAGTATGCATCTGTCTATTGGAGCTGGTCAGTATGTCTAGGTAATCATGTCAAATGCGCCTTTTTTTAAATGTATCACGTAGTAAAACTGCATAAACCTATTGTCAAGTTAAAGTGTACTGTTAGCTAGCTAATTTTAGCTAGCTGGGTTGCTAACTAACATTGTGTATGATCTTATTTTTCGTATCTCAGACACATTGCTTGACTAGTTATAGCCATAGAACCCGGTTGGTTAGTTACCTGCAGATTCATGCAGGGTACTAATGTCATGAGTTGTGACTATGGTCCATTGTTTAGCTAGCTAGCTACATGTCTTAACAAAAGACTTCATGCAAGTATCCATTTCAATAGAATGTCACTGGAACTGTTGATAGACGTAGTAGCTGGTAAATTCGCTTTGGCTATCTACTCCGATTTCATACCATGGGTAAGATAGTCTAGCTAGCTACATTTTCAGATATTACACATTTCTAATTTTGACAAAGTGGTTTCATTTCAAGTGTACTGTTAGCTAGCTAACGTTAGCTGGCTGGGTCGCTAGCTAGCACTATGTGTATGATCTTTTTCTTTGTATCTCAGACACATTTGCTTGACTAGTTATAGCCAAAGAACCTGGTAGGTTAGCTACCTGCAGATTCATGCAGGGTTGGAACGTCATGAGTTGTGATTATGGACCATTGTTTAGCTAGCTAGCTAATACATTTCTTAACAGAAGACTCCACTCTAATTTTTACGTCATACGTTGGGATTCATTGTTTACCTAGCTAGCTATCTAGCTAACGGTGACTAACCCCATTCCTTACAAATGTGCGCAACCGCGACTTTCAAACAAGGCTGCAATGAAAACTAACGGGACTGTAGTGATTGTGTTGACATCAATATCTGGGGTATGAACTACGTTTCTATTCAAGCGTTGATTGACATGGTAATGGCTCTATAGTATTGCAGAAAAGTTGAAAAAACTGACCCCTCCGACGCTGTACGTTACATCGTGATGTGTATTTTAAAGAATAACCAGGCATCCTAATTATGTATTACAGCCTCTCTCCACCAGGTGTAGCACTTCTCTCACCGTTTAAAAACAAGAAAGGGACAGGGACAGGGTAAGGGGGGATACCTAGTCATATTTTGCGTCAGCACTGCAAGCTATTATGACTCTCAAAAGCCGCTGTTTACTTCTGAAGATCAGTTTTTTAGGGCGATGCTAAAGTGATTCAAATTCGACACAAACCTTCAAATCGGTATGTAATCGAACATTATATAAACTCTTTATAGTGTTTTATTTACATTTTAGAGGCGATAAGGTGATAAGTTGGATAGATAGAGTGAAAAAAAGCTGTTTCCCCACACGACATCACTCTTTCTCACTATCACACAATAGGTTTCGCTTCCCACCCGCTATTTTTAAAAAGACCCAACGGAGCTCATTGCCTTCTTGAATCATGCAGAGATTGGCATCATGAAGGTCTCGTCATTGATTTTGTTGGAAAGGGGAGAAATTGTTCTTTACAATGGTATTGATATTACAGTTGATCTGGAAGTAAAAATAAGGTCAATTGTATGGACCAGCGAGATGTACAAAAGTGAGTTAGTTCACGTTACATTTCTTCACAAAAGACTCTCGTCTTAGTGTGCCAGAGTGCAGAATAACTGATGCATTTTTGAACACTCAACACCGGTTGAATATGTCTGGTGTCAGTAAACGTCGGCAACAAAGCGTAATTCAATTGTTGCCAGCAGCACTGTTACAGTCACCAATGTTGTGGATAACATGAAAACTGCCTAACCAGCTCTGCTAGGGCGAGTAAAATGGTCAGAGTGGGGTGTTCTCTCATTATGTGTCTGGAAGCACCTAGCCAATGTTAGCCAGTTAGCTTGGGTGCTTGACTGTCGTTGTGAGGTCAGAACTTTCGGAACAACCCTACTTATAGGCCAGAGCGTCCAGTGTGCGCTCTGAACGTGAAACACGAACTAACAATCTGACAGCACAGTTTCCAACGCTCTGGATAACATAACGGCCTAACCACCTCTGCTAGGGTGAGTAATGTTCAGTGAGCTGTTCTCTTTCTCTTAGATGTCTGGAAGTAGCTGGCAAGTTATTACATAACCCACAGATCAACCCTTAAAGAGATGGGTGGGGCTAAGGCTTAAGAGGGTGTGAACAATGCTGAATGAGTGCAGACAAAGAGGGGCTCTCCAATAATAGTACCAAAACATTGAAAGATGGTTTCACAAGTGAGTTTACAAGTTTCAAAGTATAATTACTTTCCCATTGTTTCCTCAAATGCAGTGTATGATCTACCATTTTTTAGCTCTGAGTCTCTACTTTTATCCACTGTAAACAACAGAAATTCAAATTCAAGACTGAATCCAGGTGGTGAGTCACATATGTCCTTCATCTTCTCTGAGTCTATGGCACATCCTAAGTACATTACTGCCACCTACAATACTTATTGAGGCAAATGGCTGTCAAGTTTGCAATTCCTCACTCTCTACACTACAAGGGGAATCTATTACACTGTCCTGAGGACAAATTTGTCTGCCACTCTAATATACATGCAATTTTCCATAGTGCTGAAGTAAGGTGCTAAGATATGTGTCCCTTTCGACCATGATGCAATAAACTGAAATGTACATCTCCCAGTACCTCCCATGACTTTCCTCTCTATACATAGCACTACCAAAACTATAACTGACACGTAATGACAAAGTTCTGTTTGTTACAATAACATTCAAAGGTAGATAGTTCATCATTAGACAGTCAGAAAGTCTCCCCACAGGGCACAGACATCAGTTCAAAGTCTAGTTTTTGATTTACATTTGGTTGATGTCACCATGTCATTGGATTTAGTTAAAATTGTGTGAAAAAACTATGCCTTTACGTTGAAGACTTTTTGCAAATACTATCAGTTTTCCACGTTGACTCAACGTCATTAAATCGATTTTGTGGGTTGAAATGACTTGGAAACAATGTTGATTCAACCAATTTTTCCCTGTTTTGGCTATAGGGAAAATATGGCTATATTTGACTTACTCACTCACTGACTCACTCACTCAAAGGGTCTCCACTTCTGTCGGTATATCTAACAAGTGATATCTAACAATTTCACAACAAATGCCTAATACACACAAATCTAAGTAAAGGAATGGAATTAAGAATATATAAATATATGTACGAGCAATGTCAGAGCGGCATAGACTAAGAGATAGTAGATAGTATAGAATACAGTATATACATATGACATGAATAATGCAAGATATGTAAACATTAATAAAGTGACATTATTAAAGTGACTAGTGTTCCATTTATTAAAGTGGCCAATGATTTGAAGTCTGTGTATGTAGGCTGCAGGCTCTCTGTGTTAGCGATGGCTATTTAACAGTCTGATGGCCTTGAGATAGAAGCTGTGTTTCAGTCTCTCGGTCCCAGCTTTGATGCACCTGTACTGACCTCGCCTTCTGGATGATAGCGGGGTGAACAGGCAGTGACTTGGTTGGTTGTTGTCCTTGATGATCTTTTTGGCCTTCCTGTGACATAAGGTGCTGTAGGTGTCCTGGAGGGCAGGTAGTTTGCCCCAGGTGATGCGTTGTGCAGACCGCACCACCCTCTGGAGAGCCCTGCGGTTGTGGGGTGTGCAGTTGCAGTACCAGGCGGTGATACAACAGGATGCTCTCAATTGTGCATCTATAAAAGTTTGTGAGGGTTTTAGGTGACAAGCCAAATTTATTCAGCTTCATGAGGTTGAAGAGGCGCTGTAGCGCCTTCTTCACCACACTGTCCATGTATTGCGTTGCCCATGTTTACTCCAATGCTTCCCACAGTTGTGTCAAGTTGGCTGGATGTCCTTTGGGTGGTGGACCATTCTTGATACACACGGTAAACTGCTGAGCATGAAAAACCCAGCAGCGCTGCAGTTCTTGACACAAACCGGAGCGCCTGGCATGTACTACCATACCACATTCAAAGGCACTGAAATAGTTTGTCTTACCCATTCACCCCCTGAATGGCAAACATACACAATCAATGTCTCAATTGTCTCTAGGCTTGTCTCCTCCCCTTCATCTACACTGATTTGAAGTGGAGTTAACAAGTGACATCAATAAGGGATCATAGCTTTCACATGGATTCACCTGGTCAGTCTATGTCATGGAAAGAGCAGGTGTTCATAAATGTTCTGTACACTCAGTGTATATGACTCTGGGTTGGGATATCCAACCACTCAGCTGTGCATCTACAGTAAAGAAACAGTTGCTCACTGCAAAAACAGTCGCATTGGAGCGCTCAGCCTCAGCAGCATCTGCTCTGAGAAGCTTCCTGTTGTCAGTTGCATCAGTCACATGCCAGCCCTGCCTGACAAAACCTTTAGAGTTTAGATAAATGCCTCTCTGTGTCACTGACAAAAAGCAACGAGCTGTAGAACAGCATTCTACTCTTTAATTAAAACCACTCAGTGGAACAATATTGTCTTCTACAATGAGACATATTGTGGCTCTGTAATGACTATCTTAGAAAACACAACTTTTGCCTTCAAACAAGGAGTTATTAAAACACGGAACTTGGGTAAATGTGTATTGGTGCATGGTGCATTAAAGGAGGAATGCTGAAGTGAATGAGAAGAGATCTGAGAGTGCTGTGTCCGCGTGTGTCTGCGTCCATGTCTGCGCCATGCACGTGTGTATGTGCGTGTGTGGGTGTATGTACACAGCCTGCGAGAAAGTGTAAAGGTGTGGCCTATTCCCAGTTAAAAGGCAATGCAAAAGAACTGCATATTACCAAAAGGGCATGGGGGGCGCAGGATCAGTTTTCGATCCAAGCCGACCTTCAGTCCTGACTCCAGGCTTTCACTCCCTCTATCTCTCTCCAGTAAATCCTCCACTCCCTCTCTCCACTCGAGTGGCTAAGGCCTAACAGCAAGAGCACATCCAATCCTCCTGGATCCTCTGGGTCAGAGGGGCTTCCCACTGCCATCAGACTAGCTAAGCTTCTCACCGTCCTCAGAGGCTGCTGCAAAGCGTGGGCCTTTATACTGAATCAGCCGGAGCCTCTGACCCACATGGCACAGACACAGCATTATTAGATTGGAACATAGAATTTGATTGGCGTGCAGTTTGCCTCTAAGTTTTAAGTGTCTGGCTGCACTCAGAGGTCTGACTCTGAGGTCTCTCAAATAGAAACTAATACTGTAGATGAGTGGAGGTCGGTGCTGTTTTTTTGTGAGTATGGTCTTTTTTCTATTACAGCATATTGAATGATTGTCATTCATATTCCATTCACCCGGCTCAAAGTAACATCGATAGGTTTAGGCTCCGACACATTACACTCAATTTTCCCCTATTCTCATCATGAGGTGGCTACAACCTAGCCTATGAATGAAAGTTGAAAATGTAGTTGCACAGGTCGAAATAACAATTTGACTAATCAAGGTGACAGACAGTGACACATTTAATACCACCTTGCACACTCTTGCCTGCATCTAGCTGATCTAGGGTGTAATCATTAGTCCAACGGTTACAAATTTGAGTTTCTATTGGACAAATTCTATTTGCTTCCGTTTAAAAACCTCTTAGGGATCATTGGGGCGCTAGCGCCCGTTCCCGACACTACCCGGTGAAATGTAACGCGTCAAATACTAAATACAAAAGTTGAATTATTAAACATTCATCAATATACAAGTTTTGCATAGTCATCAAAAGCTCTGAGTCTTAGCAATATCACAGCATTGTCAGATTTCAAAAAGGCTTTACGGCGATAGCACAACATTTGATTGTTTGAGGATAGCACCTCTCATATTTAGTCATTAGCATAAATTCATATCCAGCGCGGGTCTCACAAAACCCATATAAGAGCTAAAATAAATCACTTACCTTTTAATGATCTTCTGCTGAGGTCATCAGAAGTGTCCAAGGAAGACATCAAGTGGTTCTTTTGTTAGAAAAAGTCATTTATTATATCCATAAATCTCAGTTTGGTTGGCGCGTTATGTTCAGAAAATCCACCATCGAGTCGCCCGTTGTACAGTGAAGAGAAAGCGTTCAAATTATACCTATCAACTTTGTCCAAACAAATCAAACATCATTTATAATGCATCCTTAGGTATACTTTTATGAATATTAACGATAATATTTCACTCGGATGATATCCTAAACGATATAAAAGGAAAATAAAGTGGGGTGCGCTCACGGTCTCGCACCCAGGAAAAGTTATTGACATCCGTGGTGCTTTCACTAATTCTTCTTCTATTCGGTTCTGTTCAATGATAAAGTCATAAACACTGTCTAAAGACTGTTGACATCTAGTGGAAGCCATAGGTACTGCAATCTGGGAGCTATTTTACATGGATTTCAATACGAAGCCTATCAAACTGAGGAAATGTCACAACAACAAAAAGATTCTGGACAGAAATTCCTCGGGTTTTCGCCTGCTATATCAGTTCTTTTATACTCACAGACATTATTTTAACAGTTTTAGAAACTTCAGAGTGTTTTTTATCCAATATTCCTAATTATGTGCATATCCTAGTTTCTGGGCCTGAGTGGCAGGCATTTTACTTTGGGCACGCCAGACTCTCCAAAACCGTCACCTCTGCTGCCGCTCCCTAAGTAGTTTTTAAGAAACGTTTTTCAACAGAATCGGCTGAATGAATGCACCCCTGATCACACGCAAACACAGTTCACTTTGCTCATTGTATTCTTTCTCGCATCTACGCGCTCTCCTCCTCTCACCTTTTTCCTTTGCTTTTGGACTTCAGTGCACAACACATCAGCAGTCTGTGATCGAGTGAAAAAAAAATCCAAGCCAAACCTTCATATCATAACCGCTACACACAGCCTACATCATTGTCACCATATTAGCTAACGTCATAGTCAATATAGCTACTGAAACTAACATGTTAGTAAACCCACTACAATCATGCAGTACAGTGTACAGTCAGAAAGGAGTTTAGCACTTACACCGGCGGGCCCCGATGGCAATAAATTAATAAAACCAAAAGCTTACCTTGACTTGGAAGAGTTACAGTGTTGCATTGCCATAGCCAGCTAGCTAACATAGAATCCCTCTCTGTTTGAGTCGGGTGTTTGAGTAGGCTAAACTAGCTAGCTGCATTCGCTAAGTAAGTGAAAGATATATGGCTCGTAGAAATCCTAAGAGGATGGCCAGCAGAGATAGGTGGGATGGGCTGAGGGAAGCTGAGGGTTGGGATGTGGAATTGGACACAAGTGGGAGTTCCTGGGCGGGGGATAGAATGGCGGTTAAAGATAAAAGTCAAACATCAAGTCAAAGGAGTCACGTGGGATTGCCCAAAAAAGATGGCAGCACTTTAGTGCGCTCATAATACCCGCATGTACACTACCGTTCAAAAGTTTGGGGTCACTTAGAAATGTCCTTGTTTTTTAAAGAAAAGCACATTTTTGCCATTAAAATGACAACATATTGATCAGAAATACAGTGTAGATATTGTTAATGTTGTAAATGACTATTGTAGCTGGAAATGGCAGATTTTTTATGGAATATCTACATAGGGGTACAGAGGCCCATTATCAGCAACCATCACTCCTGTGTTCCAATGGCACGTTGTGTTAGCTAATACAAATGTATCATTTTAAAAGGCTAATTGATCATTAGAATACCCTTTTGCAATAATGTTAGCACAGCTGAAAACTGTTGTCTGATTAACTTGTTGTGGAGCGGCAGCTGAGGGGTCGGTTTTGGAGAGTCTGGCGTGCCCAAAGTAAAATGCTTGCCACCCAGGCTCAGAAACTAAGATATGGACATAATTAGTACTATTGGATAGGAAACACTCTGAGGTTTCCAAAAGTGTTATCATTTTGTCTGTGAGTGTAAGAGAAGTCATTTGGCAGGCAAAAAACATAGATTTTTCCATCCGGAAATGTCATTCCTTTTGGCTTATAGCTCACTTTGAGCCACTGCCTATTAAAAACTATTTATACCAGGACACTGGATGTAGTACCTACTGATTCCACTAGATGTCAGCAGTGTATAGGCAAAGTTTCATGGAAATCGGAACTAATGCGTTCTNCCATGGATTGTCTTCGTTGGACACTTAGGAAGCCCTCTGCAGACGTTCTACAAAAGGTAAGGCACAGGTTTTCCCTGTGAAATGCATTTTCTATCGACCGCGCTGGCTAAAGATTTCATGGTTATGGAAAATATGTGAGGTGCTAGCCTCAAACAATCAAATGTAGTGCTTTCGCCGTAAAGCCTTTTTGAAATCCGACAACGCTATGATATTGCCAAGAAGCAGAGCTTTTGATGAGTATGGAACACTTGTATATTGGTGCATTTTTAATAATTCAATTTTGGAATTTTGTCTTGCGACCCACCGCTCCCTGACAAGTTAAAGAAGCAATAAAACTGTCCTTCTTTAGACTAGTTGAGTGTCTGGAGCATCAGCAATTGTGGGTTCGATTACAGGCTCAAAATGACCAGAAACAAAGTCCTTTCTTCTGAAACTCATCAGTCTATTCTTGTTCTAAGAAATTAAGGCTATTCCATTTGAGAAATTGCCAAGAAACTGAAGATCTTGTACAACGCTGTGTACTACTCCCTTCACAGAACAGCGCAAACTGGCTTTAACCAGAATAGAAAGTGAAGTGGGAGGCCTTGGTGCACAACTGAGCAAGAGGACAAGTACATTAGTTGTGTCTAGTTTGAGAAACAGACGCCTCACAAGTGCTCAACTGGCAGCTTCATTAAATAGTAGCCGCAAAACGCCGTCAACAGTGAAGAGGCGACTCCGAGATGATGGCCTTCAAGGCAGAGTTCCTCTGTCCAGTGTCTGTGTTCTTTTGCCCATCTTAATCTTTTCTTCTCAGTCTGAGATATGGCTTTTTCTTTACAACTCTGCCTAGAAGGCCAGCATCCCGGAGTCGCCTATTCACTTATAAAGCCCTTTTTGCATTAGCAGATGTCATAAAGAGCTATACAGAAACCCAGCCTAAAACTGGGATTATAAGAGTACATGGCCATTAAGGCCAGATTGTTCTTCAAGATGTTTAGTGCATAGATGACCAGCAGGGTCAAAAAATAATCACAGTGGTTGTAGAGGGTGCAACAGGTCAGTACCTCAGGAGTAAATGTCAGTTGGCTTTTCATAGACAAGCATCCAGAGGTCAAGACAGCAGGTGCGGGAGAGAGAGAGAGAAAGTCGAGCAGGTCCGGGACAAGGTAGCACGTCCGGTGAACAGGTCTGGGAAACATAGCCACAGGTGGACTGGGGACAGCTAGGAGTCCTAAGGCAAGGTAGTCCTGAGACATGGTCATAGGGCTCAGGTTCTCAAGGAGGGGAGGGAGAACATATCAAGACTGTTTCAAGGACAGCTTTTTTCCATCTACGTAACATTGTAAAAATCAGAAACTTTCTGTCCAAAAATGATGCAGAAAAATTCATCCATGCTTTTGTCACTTCTAGGTTAGACTATTGCATTGCTTTACTTTCCGGGCTACCCAGATAAAGCACAAAATTATCTTCAGTTAGTGCCAAACACGGCTGCTAGAATCTTGACTAGAACCAAAAAATGTGATCATATTATTCCAGTGCTAGCCTCTCTACACTGGCTTCCTGTTAAGGCAAGGGCTGATTTCAAGGTTTTACTGCTAACCTACAAAGCATTACATGGGCTTGTTCCTACCTATCTTTCCGATTTGGTCCTGCTGTACATACCTACACGTACGCTACGGTCACAAGACGCAGGCCTCCTTAATGTTCCTAGAATTTCTAAGCAAACAGCCGGAGGCAGGGCTTTCTCCTATAGAGATCCATTTTTATGGAATGCCTATCCATGTTAGATACGCAGACTCGGTCTCAACCTTGACGTCTTTATTGAAGACTCATCTCTTCAGTAGGTCCTATGATTGAGTGTAGTCTGGCCCAGGAGTGTGAAGGTGAACGGAAAGGCACTGGAGCAACGAACCACCCTTGCTGTCTCTGCCTGGCCGGTTCCCCTCTCCACTGGGATTCTCTGCCTCTAACCCTATTACAGGGGCTGAGTCACTGGCTTACTGGTGCTCTTCCATTCCGTCCTTGGGGGGGTGCGTCGCTTGAGTGGGTTGAGTCACTGACGTGATCTTCCTGTCCGGGTTGGCCCCCCCGCCTTGGGTTGTGCCGTGGCGGAGATCTTGTGGGCTATACTCTGCCTCGTCTCAGGATGGTAAGTTGGTGGTTGGAGATATCCCTCTAGTGGTGTGGGGGCTGTGCTTCGGCAGAGTGGGTGGGGTTATTTCCTGCCTGTTTGGCCCTGTCCGGGGGTATCGTCGGACGGGGCCACAGTGTCTCCCGACCCCTCCTGTCTCCAGTATTTATGCTGCAGTAGTTTATGTGACGGGGGGCTAGGGTCCGTCTGTTATATCTGGAGTATTTCTCCTCTCTTATCTGGTGTCCTGTATGAATTTAAGTATGCTCTCTCTAATTATCTATCTTTTTCTCTCTTTCTTTCTCTCTCTCTCTCTCGGAGGACCTGAGCCTTAGGACCATTCCTCAAGGCCTACCTGTCCTGATCACTCCTTGATGTCCCCAGTCCACCTGGTTGTGCTGCTTCTCCAGTTTCAACTGTTCTGCCTGTTTTATGAATATTTTAAAATCTTGTCCATGTTCTGTTATAATCTGCACCCGGCACAGCCAGAAGAGGACTGGCCACCCCTCACAGCTTGGGTCCTCTCTATGTTTCTTCCTAGGTTTTGGCCTTTCTAGGGAGATTTTCCTAACCACTGTGCTTTTACACCTGCATTGCATGCTGTTTTGGGGTTTTAGGCTGGGTTTCTGTACAGCACTCTGTGACATCAGCTTATGTAAGAAGGGCTTTATAAATACATGATTTGATTTGATTTGAGAGAGGGGGAGAGAGAATTAGAGGGAGTTTGCTTAAATTCACACAGGACACCAGATAAGACAGGATAATTACACCAGATATCAGACTGACCCTAGCCCCCCGGCACATAGACGATTGAAGCATAGATACTGCAGGCTGAGACAGGGGGAAGTCGGGGGACAATATGGCCCCATCCGACGATACCCCCGTACAGGGCCAACCAGGCAGGCCCCCACACCACTAGAGGAATATCAACAGACCACCAACTTACTACCCTGAGACAAGGCTGAGTATAGCCCATGAAGATCTCCTCCACCACACAAGCCCAAGGAGGGCGCAAAATCTGAGATCTGTGGGAGACCTTGTAGGAGATCTGTCGACGTGCCTTTGGTCAGGGCGTTGACCCTGGTTGCTTCTGTGGGTCGCTCTGAATGGAAGTCTGTTAGATGACTGAATGTAATGTAAATATTGAGTGGCTTCACTGCAAGTAGATTAGTATGTTTTTAATATTTAATATTTCAATTTTTTTTAAGTATGTGAAAGTGAAAAGAATACAATGAGAACTATAGCTAGTTCTCTTTCTCTCTCTCTTGCTTCTCCTTCATTTTTGAATAAATGATTTTTTTCAAAACTGTTTAACTATTGTCAACTACTGACCACATGTTATGCACTGCAGTGCTAGCTAGCTGTAGCTTATGCATTCAGTACTAGATTGATTCTCTGATCCTTTGATTGGGTGGACAACATGTCAGTTCATGCTGCAAGAGCTCTGATAGGTTGGAGGAAGTTATAATTACTGTGTAAGTCTATGGAAGGAGGTGAGAACCATGAGCCTCCTAGGTTTTGTATTGAAGTCAATGTACCCAGAGGAAGACGGAAACTAGCTATCTTCCGGCTACACCATGGTGCTACCCTACAGAGTGCTGTTGAGGCTACTGTAGACCTTCGTAGCAAAACTGTGTTGTAATCCATTATTTGGTGTAGTGAATATATTTTGTATAGTTTTATCCAAAAAATATAACTTTTGTAATGTTTCACAATGTTTATTTTCATGAAATTCACGTTCCCTTCCTCCTCTGAGGAGCCTCCACTGCTGTAGATAGAGCTGACTTCTTTGTGACTCAGTACCTTGGCATACTAAATACTTCAGGTGCATCATTGTAATGTAAGCGACTTTCACAAATACTGGTAGCAAAGGACATGGTACTATATTATGCTAATAATTCACATTTAGTTGGGGATCTTGGCAGAAATATATGCAATAAAACTCCAGTGGGACAAGGAACATTCTGCACCAGTATTGGATATTTGTGCTGAGGCAAAATAAAAGAATCCTGTGTAAGTTAAATTACCCAAGAGTGTTGTTACAACGCCTTGTTACAACGTATATGCTCCATAAATTATCTAATTTGGAACCCCCCAAAAAAGAGAATAACTGAATAAATATTATTCGCCTCCACTAACATCATTCAATGCGTAGTAAGGGTTGACAGGTTAAAGGTCAAATATCTTGTGAAACAAGAACCAATTATTATTACATATAAAGGACAACAGAGCTATAAGATTTCCCATTGCTCCTGCATTATTCTGCAACTTGGCCTCGCCAACCAAACATCCTCCACTGGCACTATAGAACTAGAACACACTCATCCACCCACTGTGGCATGACATAGTTGCATGGCTATGGCATGGTAGGAGGAACCATCCAAGACGGCATCAGCTTTCTGCTAACCTCCATTTAACGTCTGAAAAAAACTATTAACTTCTTAAGACTAGGCCCCTTTTTTCTCTATTTCTGCCTGAATGACGTGCCCAAAGTAAACTGCCTGTAGCTCAGGCCCTGAAGCCAGGATATGTATATAATTGGTACCATTGGAAAGAAAACACTTTCCAAAGAAAAACCAACCAGAATAATCTTTTTGAGAGAGACCATCCTCTCAGAAATGCAAGAGAAAGGTCATATTGTAAATTGGATGCAATTCCTATGGCTTCCAGTGGGTGTCAGCAGTCTATGTTCAAGGTTTCAGGCTTGTAACTTCAAAAACGATAAGAAATAACCGTTTTAGTAGAAGGACACAGTCCTAGAAATCCGTGTTTGCGCACGCCATGAAGAAATTACGCACCTGCTAAAATCGTTTTCCTATTGAACATACTTCTTTCCGAAATAAATATTATAGTTTGATTACATTTTAGGGTATCTGAGAAGTAAATAGAAACATATTTTGACTTGTTGAAACAAAGTTTAGGGGTAGATTTTCGGATTCCTTTCTCTGCAAGTTGAACGAGTGGATAACTCAAATCGATGGCGCCAACTAAACAGACTTTTTGGGATATAAAGAAGGAATTTATCTAACAAAACGACACAACATGTTATTGCTGGGACCCGTTGGATGACAAATCAGAGGAAGATTTTCAAAAAGTAAGGGAATATTTAATCTTTATATGTGAATGTGCCGGTGGAAAAATATTTTGATGTGGGGCGCCATCCTCAAACAATTGCATGGCATGTTTTCGCTGTAATAGCTACTGTAAATCGGACAGTAGAGTTAGATTAACAAGAATTTAAGCTTTCAGCCAATATAAGACACTTATATGTACCTAAATGTTTAAAATCCATAATATTTATTAGAATTTATTTGAATTGCGCGCCCTCCAGTTTCACCGGAAGTTGTCCCGCTAGCGGGACACCGATCCTTATTAACTACTTACGGAGTGGTGGGGAGCTAGCGCCCCACTCCCGACACTACCCGGTGAAATGCAAGGCGCCAAATTCAAAATCCAAAAGTTGAATTATTAAACATTCATCAATATACATTCATAGTCATCAAAAGCTCTGCTTCTTGGCAATATCACAGCATTGTCAGATTTCAAAAAGGCTTTACGGCGAAAGCACAACATTTGATTGTTTGAGGGTAGCACCTCCAATATTTTCCATTAGCATAAATCCATAAACCATCGCGGTTCACACAAAACACATTTTACAGCGAAAACAAATCCCTTACCTTTTGAAGTACTTCTGCTGAGGTCTTCCCAAGTGTCCAACGAAGACATCCAATGGTTCTTTTGTTAGAAAAAGTCATTTATTATATCCATAAATCTCCGTTTGGTTGGCGCATTATGTTCATAAAATACAGTGTCCACTCGCCCATTGAACCGTGAAGAGAACGCGTTCAACCTATACCTATACACTTGTCCAAGAACAATCAAACATCATTGATAATGTATCCTTAGGAACACTTTGATGTATATTTACTATAATATTTCAACCGGATTATAAACTGGACGATAGGAAAGGAAAAAACCACAGCGCGCACGAGCCCGTGAACGAGCTTCCTCTTCTGTTTACATCCGATGACTAGTTCGAAATTCTTCTTCTATTACCATCCAGAGCAACCTAACATCATCAAACACTGTCTAGAGACTGTTGACATCCAGTGGAAGCAATAGGTACTGCAATCTTACTCCCAGAAATGGCTGTTTTCAATAGGGAGGGGTTCAAAATGAGGCAATGTGTCAAAAACACTTTTTCCAGGACAGAAATTCCTCGGGTTTTCGCCTGCTATATCCGTTCTGTTATACTCACAGACATTATGTTAACACTTTTAGAAACTTCA